>CM064503.1:33305445-33428709 GCA_032716605.1 Paralithodes platypus | reverse complement strand
AACTGTTGGACCGTTAGTCGATGAAAATGGAGAATACACCAAAGATGAAGAACAAATGAGTAATGCCCTCAATACCTTCTTTGCATCAGTTTTTACAACAGAAGACCTCAGTGATATCCCTACACCATCGCCGATTCAGATTGATAATTCAGATGTTTTAAGCAATATCACCGTTAAAGAGAGAGAAGTATTGAATTGTTTAGATAAACTCAAGGTAAATAAAACGCCAGGACCTGATACAATCTCGCCTAGAGTTCTAAAGGAAGCTAAGGATGAGCTCTCTAAACCACTGACATTACTATTCAATAAATCCTTGCAGTCTGGAACTATGCCCGATCAGTGGAAGCTAGCCAACGTAACACCGATATTCAAAAAAGGCAGCAAATCCCTATCCAGTAACTATCGTCCAATTAGCTTAACCTCAGTTGTATGTAAAATGCTAGAAACTGTCATACGAGACAGACTCGTAAATCACTTAGAGGAAAATAACATACTTAAAGATACTCAACACGGCTTTCGTAAAAAACGTTCCTGTTTAACAAACCTCTTAGACTTCTTCCACGATATCCTCAACCTCTACGATGAGAGTAAAGCTGTAGATATTATATACCTTGATTTTCAAAAGGCCTTTGACAAAGTTCCCCACAAACGTTTACTGCTAAAAACTAAAAGCGCATGGAATACAAGACGGTGTGTTGAAATGGATAGAAAATTGGCTCAGCGACAGAAAGCAAAGAGTAGTCATAAACGGTAAGGCATCAAAATGGACCAATGTAAGTAGCGGGTACCCCAGGGATCGGTACTAGGACCAATTCTCTTTCTAATTTACATCAACGACATAGATGAGGGTCTCACCTGTACAATCTCAAAATTTGCTGACGATACAAAAATTGCAAATAGCGTACTCTCGAAAGAACAAGTTGACGATATGCAACACAATCTAGATAAATTGTCATGTTGGGCCCAAATTTGGCAAATGAGTTTCAATGCGGATAAATGTAAAGTACTACATATCGGATACCTAAATGAGAAAGCAAACTATTCGATGAATGGCACTCAGCTTAAGAATGTAAACAGAGAAACCGATCTGGGAGTAACAATATCGAGTAACCTAAAACCGAGTCAACAATGTTCAGAAGTTGTTAAGAAGGCAAACAAAATAATTGGCTTTATAGGCAGGTCATTTGAGCATAAATCCAAAGAAGTTATCCTAACCCTTTACAATTCCTTAGTCCGCCCTCTTCTGGAATACTGCGTTCAATCCTGGTGCCCTTATTACCAAAAAGATATAAACAAGCTAGAACGAGTTCAACGTAGAGTTACCAAAATGATACCTAGCCTAAAGAACAAACCATACGAAGAGCGTCTTAGAGAATTAAATCTATTTCCTTTAACCCAGCGCAGATTAAGAGGCGACTTAATTCAAGTGTTCAAAATCATCAAAGGCATCGACAATATGAACTGTAGTAAGTACTTCACTATCGACCAATCTAATTACACGCGGGGAAACGGTTGCAAAATTATTGGTAAATCTTTTAACTCGCACGAATCTAAGAATTTCTTCTTCAATCGAGTTGTCAACTTGTGGAATGGGCTTCCCGAAACGTTATAGACTGCATCACCGTTGATTCATTTAAACTCCGCCTAGACAAATATCTCGCATCAAACCCGCGACTGACTGCGTTTGTAAATGAATAACTTTATTTTATCCCCCCCTCAGTTACTAACCCATCTGTCCCCTACTAACTTCCTAATCCTGCCACGGACATTAGTTCCAGGGCAGTAATTCCCTTTCCAATGTTCCCTTACCCACTCTAAACCACTGTTTGGACACTTGATCCTCAGTGTTTTGGAGGACAAGCAACCTAGAAGGGTCACTGGATCTGTTGTTGCTTGATTTCCTTTGTACTCCTTTGTACTCCTTTGTACTCACTCACAGACAACACGCAGCTGCATGCACGACCTCCCGAAATCCATCCTTCCGAATCCTCCCTTCCTCGCGAGGACAGAGTCCACCTGGCCAGGCTGAGATGCGGACACCATCCAGCTCTCCTGAGCTATCAGAAGAGACTGGATGACTCCGTTGTCGACACCTGCCCGGGATGTAACACAGCACCCCATACCATTAAACACATCATAGAAGACTGCATTTCACACAACCACTTACGCCAACAACACAATCTACACTCAATGAGAGCTCTGTGGGAAAGCCCGATCGTGGCCATGGCCTTTCTCAGGGACTCGGGGCTGTTCGGCCAGGCAGCTTAGGGAACAACAACAACTTGTACGCATCACCTCGCTAATACTCTTTATATCTAAACGTCTCCTCAGCTCAACATTTGTTATTCTATCCTGTAGCCTGGCCCCACACATCCATCTCACCATTCTCATCTCATTACGCTCCATTCTGTTGACATCCTCTACTTTAACGGCCCATGTTTCTGAGGCATACGTCATTGCACTTCTAACACATGAGGCATACACCTTTCCCTTCAGGGGGAGAGGCATTCTTTTCATAGTCAGGATTGGCATCAGTTCTCTGAACTTCACCCAGCCTCACCTAATTCTAGCAACAGTGGCAGCCTCGGCCCCACCACCGGCAGAGATGGTATCTCCTAGGTAACAAAACTTGTTCACCAGCTCCAAACTCATTTCCAAAATTCACAGCCACAGGATCATCACTTAACACAAGCTCGCCTTTGCACACTACACACTCAAATTTCTCTATTTCTGACTTATCCTTCGGCAGGGTCCCCTTTATTCTACTACAGCGCTTACTCCCATGGTGTACCCAACATCGACAGATGCTACATTGAATTGAGTTAACGCCCACTCCCTTTCCACACACTGCACATGGGTATGCACCGCTCTTTTCCACATTGCCTCGTCTCAAACTACAATGCATAACCTTGGTTTTGTTAATATTGACTCTTAAACCCTTGCTCGCCATGCCCTCTCTCCACTTTCTGAATTTGGCCTCAGCATCCTGCATACTGTCAGCTATTAGGACTAAATCGTCTGCATAAAACAGTTCCAACGGGAGTCCGCCTCTAAAAACTCTAGACAGCGCCTCCAAGACCATAATAAAGAGGAGGGGGCTTAACACTGAACCCTGATGGACTCCAACACGGACTGCGAATTCATCACTCAGTACACCTTTCACCCTCACCGAACTTCGCGAATCCTCATACATCTTCATTATCACACGCACCAGCCACTCTTCCACACCAAGTTTCCTCATAGCCCACTGTACAACATCTCTAGGTACCCTATCAAAGGCCTTCTCCAGGTCCACAAACACAAAGTAAAGATCCCTGCCTTTACACCAACACCCACTGCCAACATCCACTGCTCTTGATAGTATTTCTTTCATAACTCCATCCATATATACAGTAAACAACCACGGGGACATCACACACCCCTGTTTCAAACCAACATTCAGGTCAAAGAACTCGCTCTGCTCACTCTCCACACGTACTGCCGCCTTTGCACCCTCATACATGCTCTTCACTGCTTTCAGCAACTTGCCCTCTACTCCGTATATTCTAAGTACTTTCCACAAACCTTCTCTATCCACTCTGTCATAGGCCTTCTCCAAGTCCATAAAGGCAACATACACCTTTTGTTTCTTCTCCAGATACTTCTCCACAACACAATTCAGGGTAAAAATCTGATCTACACATCCTCTTCCCTTCCTAAAACCTCCCTGCTCGTCGCCTATCCATTTCTCCGTTCTCACTCTCACTCTCTCAATCACTACCCTACTGTATACCTTCCCTACTACGCTTAGAAGACATATTCCTCGGTGGTTACCACACACTCCTCTTTCCCCTTTGCCCTTATATAGGGGGACTATTATGCCAGTCTTCCAGTCATCGGGTGCACTCCCCTTCTCCCATGCTAGTTTGCACATTTTCCATACCCATTCTATCACTATCTCACCACCATACCTCAACATTTCCCCACACACTCCATCTGTTTCCTGGTGCTTTCCCCAACTTCACTCTTTTCATGGCTTCCCACACTTCTGACCTCCTGATCCCCACCTCCTCCACTACTTCTCTTCTTCTCCCTCCCATACATATCCAGCTATGTTTGCTGGCTCTTCATTCCTTTCATTTAGCAACTCACTGAAGTACTCCCTCCATCTTTCGACTCTCTCTTGCTTCTCGGCTAGCATTCTCCCATTCTTATCTTTCACACCCTTACTGTTTCCCTTGCTACCTTCCCTAACTTTCTTGACTTCTTTCCAGAACAGTTTCTTACTCTCCCTCCATTTTACACTCAGATTCCTTCCAAATTCCTCATCTACTCTTCTCTTACTTTCCTTCACTACTCTCTTCACCACCCTCTTACTCTCCACGTACCTCGCTCGTTTCTGTCTCTCGGAATCTTCATTCCCTCTACTACCCAACCACTCTCGAATGGCTTCTTTCTTTTCTTCCACAGCTATTCTTACCTCTTCTGTCCACCATGCTGTACCTTTCACTCCCCTCCCTCTTCTCCTCACTCCACACACCTCCTCACATGCTGCACAGATCTCATCCTTAAACACCTTGCTCATCTCCTCCACTTCCTCCATAACTTCCAGGTCGAACCCACCTAGTCGTCTTTCCACTGCTCTCCTGTACTCCTCCCTGACTTCCTCCTCCTGCAACCTCTCCACCCTCCTCACCATTCCACCCTCCTCTCGCCTCCCTCCCGCTCTCCTCACCCACTTCTTTTGTATCCTAACCTTAGCTACCACTACATAATGATCAGACAGACCCCCTCCAATACCCCTATACACCCTAGCATCCATCACAGATTTCTTCATTCGTTCATCCACACATACATAATCAATCAATGACTTTCGTTCCACCACTGTCTTATCCTTCATCGTCAACATCCGTTTCCACGTGTACCTGTGGATCATTCTGTGTCGGAAGAAGGTGTTGGCTATCCACAGCCTCCTCCCCACACATACGTCCACAAGTGCACTACCATTCCCATTCACCTCTGATGGTACCCCCCACCCTCCCACCACTTTCCTATCACCCACCTTACCATTCATATCCCCAATCAGAAATATTCTTTCGTTCTTGTCAAACTTCTCCAGGCACGCCTCCACATTCATCCAGAACTCCTCTTTCTTTCTTTCAAGTATATCCTCTGTCGGGGCATACACGCATACAATCACCACGTTTGTATTCCTACTTTCATTCTCACCCACACAATCCTTGAACCCACAGACCCATACTCTCTTACACATTCCTTCCATTTGCTACTTACAAACAAACATGCACCTTCTCTCGCTGTTCCTTCACTCACTCCAGCACACACACCCATTCCACACTCCCACTCTCTCACATATGAACCTTTCCATTTGGTCTCTGTCATTCCACATACATCCAGCCTGGCATTCACTAACACTTCCAGAACCTCTCTCTCTTTTGTGCCATCATTCATGCCACTAACATTCCACGTAGCCATTCTCAGAATGTCCGAAGGCATGTCCTTAGTCGGTCGTGGTTCGTCAACGTTGGTTCCGTCCGCATCCGAGGCTGTTCGTTCGTTTTTCTTTGCTTAGATATTTTTTTCCGGGTGGGGGTCGCAAGCCCACCGACCCAACCTCTTAGATAATTTTAGTTATTGATGCAATAATAATAGCTACTAAACTCTACTAATCATCTGTCACTACACCATTTTTCAGGTCGTAACATCTTTGAAACATAAAGGTCTTAAATGCTTCTTGAAGGACTCGACAGATGTAGACTGATTAATGCAATTAGGTAACCGATTATACAACCTTGGAGCTGTGTGGGAGAAAGCTTGAGATACATAGGTTGACCAATAAACAACCGCAGGCTCATCCAATCTTAGAAGATCATCGTTGCTGCACATTGACATACAGTACAGGGTCAATCCCACTGGGAGAGCAAAAGTTCAGCCAAGCATTTAGGCTCACCGAATTTAACTCCATTGAAAACCGTTATACATAGCTTGAACTCAATTCTGGCTTTGATCGGGAGCCAATGGAAGTCGATTAAGCTTGATGTAGTAGACGTTCTAAGTGGGAGCCCAAAAACTAGTCGACCAGCACGATTTATTACTGACTGCAGTTTTCATAGTAAATATTTGGGTAGGTCGGACCATAGAGAGTATTCTATGCGAGACAAGATTTGAGAATGAATCGGTGTCAAAAGACACTGTTTGTTCAACAATTATCTAGTAGCATATAAGTTACGAATGTGGTAGTTGCAAGTTTTGACTACTAAATCAATTTGTTTTTTTAAACTTAACCTCGAGTAAAAAAAAAAACACCAAGAATCTTAACGCATACAGCAGGAGAGAGCTGTGTTTCACCGATGTTAAGTGATCCAAAGTCACTAATCCTCCTGTTTCCATGGATAACAATTAAGTCAGTTTTCCCATCATTCAATTTAAGTTTTTTTCTAACCATCCAGATCTTAATATCCGACATCAAAATGGTCATTCTGTCCTTATATGATACTCCATGGGCATGAAGAAAAGATGCCAGACTGCTTTGTGTACACAGTGAATATAGTAGGGCCCAAAACAGAACCCTGAGGCACCCCACACTGTAGAGGAACCGGATCAGACATAGCGTCACCCACCATCACTGACCGAGTTCGATCGGACAAATATGATTCTAGCAAAGCAAGTACCCTGTCACAAATTTCTGACTGCTGTAGGTCACCTAGCAACAACCGATGATTAACCGTGTCAAAAGCAGCAGAGAGATCAAGCAAGACCAATAGAGATGAGTCACCAGTACAACACCCAATCACCAGGTCGTTGTGAATCTTACAAAGAACGGTCTCAGTGGAGTGATGTTTCCTATAGGCAGATTAAAGATGGAGAATAATCCTGTTTGCCTCAAACACAGGTAGTAGCTGGTCTAAGATAACACATTCCATAATTTTAGAGAGAAAGGACAAGTATGTCAGACACCTTGGAACTAAAGAAAGAGGCAAAATCAGAGGCAAGCTGCATATCACACACTGATGTAGGTTGAGATGTACACTTTTTTCCAAGTAAGTTTCCCATAATGACGTAGAGTTTTCTCTGGTCACCGCCACAGGCCTTAACCCTTCCCGCCCGGGCTCGCCTTCCTAATGACAGAATTGAGATCCGGGCGATCTGGCCGAAAAACTTCTTTAATATGCTACCTGTATCTTTGTTATTTTAACTGCTAGAGAATTCCCACACATCTCTAAACGTAGGTGTGTTTCGTATCTGTAGACTGGCATTGAGTAGAGCTCTCTAGGTCAACTGGTTCAGTTGTGATGACGATTTCTGTGGAGAGAGTTTTGATGTAATGTTAGCAATATCAGACACTTTTCAACACTAAATCTGTTCTAGCAGACAACTCAATAACAAACTCCGACTCTTCTTCTTGTTTTCGGAGGTGCGGTGACGCAAAGACAGGCTTTGTTTACATACGTCGGACGCATGGCTTTCAAAACACGCTTAATAGGCTTTCAAGCTTACAGATTTTAAAATGACACCCGGGCTCCTGCCCATCTGCCGCGGTGTCATTTTAAAATGCTGCCCGGGCAGGAAGGGTTAATCTTGGATCTATACAGTTGTTGTCGTTCCCTAGGCTGCCTGGCCGAACAGCCCCAAGTACTTTTTTTGTTTTTTTTATATACAGTGATCACTCCCATAACCGAACTATATGGGCCATGGCCAGTTCGGTCACAGGAAGTATCCGGATACACAGAGTTAATTATTTATTTGTCATTATTATTAGGTTATTAGTCTTTTAACTATTTATTTGTCTCTATTATTATATTGGCAACATACCTTCATACCAGGGGTCATAAATATATCCAAATAAGTCCTGTGGGACTATGAAATAGCTATTATTGGACAAGAAAAATATTCTGTTCATCCCTCTACTATAACATCAACAACGTGTCGCCGTCAGCAGTGTGCAGTACTGCCAATACGGATAGCGACTTCCGCTAGATCTAGAGACCTTTACTTCGATCTAGCAGCAATGATTTACACTAGCGGTTTGTATTTAAACTTTTGTTTTGAAATTTCAGAACAATTTTGTAGTACTGTAATATTATATGGATTTTGCGAATTCATATTTCTAGTGGTATTTATCATGTCTTATCATAGCAATATATGCTAGCGGATTTAACTTCAATTGGTAACCCTCCCGCTCGAGTCGGCTCGAAGAAAATCAATAATGGTGGCACTTTAGTAAACCGGTGGTAAATAAAAAAACGCATGCGTATCGGTTTGGCCAAGATTACTCGGTTTATATAAGTTTATTATGAAATATAATTTAGTATTATGGTAAGTTGGCTACCTACTATTATGTTTATAAGATATACTGTAATAAGTAATGATAAGTACAGTAAATTATTGTATATCGGCGATTTTTTTTTTTTTTTTTTTTTATTGAAAGTCATGAACAACAACTTTACTTTATTTATTTATATATCCCATAGCCTGTTCGGTTATTGGCGAGGTTCGGATAGTGACAGGTCGGTTATGGGAGTGATTACTGTATATAAAATTAGTTTAACCAGACCACTGAGTTCCACAAAAGAACTCTCATAGGGCTGGCCCGAAGGATTAGATCAAGATGGATAACGAATCAAGTTAAGATAGACAGGGAAGAGCAGGAGGTGAACAAATCTAGGAAGGTGAAGACACTCGGCCATTTCTCGCCATTTCATCAGTTCAGCTGGACCACATGAGCTGCACAGCAGAGCTCTTATAGGGCATTGCCGAAGGATGAGGCAAGAACCGCTACACCGCAGCACCACCCAAGAAGTGATCAGGGCGAAGAATGAGAGATTAGGTCTAAGGTAGAAATAAATACAGAGGTGCCAAAAAATGCACTACCGAGGGGAATCGAGTCAGCTCGGCTGCAGCGACCGAAGAGACAAATCAGGTAAGGAGCCTACTACCTAGCCAGGCCAGGGAGGCATGTGATATAGGCTGCCCGAGAACAACAGAATGGGACAGAATAAGAGTCCCTAAGGAAGGTTATGGCCACGATCGAGCTTTCCCACAAGGCTCTCAAGGAGTGTAGATTATGTTGTTGGAATGCAGTCTTCTATTTTGTGTTTAATGGTATGGGGTGCTGTGTAGCATCCTGGGCAGGTGTCGTCGACGGAGCCATCCAGTCTCTTCTGATAGCTCAGAAGAGCTGGATGGTGCCCACATCTCAACCTGGCCAGGTGGACTCTGTCCTCGCGAGGAAGGGAGGATTCGGAAGGATGTATTTCGGGAGGTCGTGCCTGCAGCTGCGTGTTGTCATTGAGTGATTGGATGGAACGGCGAGAGATATGAGTATGGATGTGCTTCTGGAAGCTGGATCTATAGTAATCGACCTTGCTTTGCCTGACAGCCAAGAGAACAACATTTCTAACATTCACATATTGGGTACAATCTCTGCTTCATACACCAGTCACGTTCAGCCTTCCTACGATGTCGTTGGAGAGAGGTGGTGGACGAATAATACCAGGGTCAATCATCCCTCACAATGATTCTCTTTTTAACCTCGGGCAGTATCTAGTAAAAATCGAACTTAGCAACTGATTATGTAATGCAACAATTTCATCAGTAGAGAGATCAGACGAGTCAACAGTATTAAGAAAAATACAAACCTCATGAGATAATTGTGCATGATATTCACATAGTTTCTGAATTTGATAATCTTATTATAAGAGGGTGGTCTCAGGACATGAAAGTGAAAAGTGACGAGCATGATCAGACAGCACTGGATCAACAATATCAAACTCCACACCTACAATACGATCACAATCAGAGGGAGACATGACTAGGTCCAATATATGGCCTAAGTCCCGTGTTGGAGTAGTGATGTGATTTACATAATTGTTGCCATCAATAAACTCGGGAAATTTAGTTGAATAAGGCTTGAGGGATCGATGATCTGCCCAGAAATTAAAATCACCACATATCAACAATAAACCAGACTTATCAGCGAAGGCCTCTAGGAACACTCCAAACTCGTTCACAAAAGCTCTATCTGAACCAGGGTGAGGACGACGATAAACCACCACGATTCTGATCACCTGCCAATGGAGATTGAAACACTTCCACAAACTCAAATGAGGTAACGACAAAGTCGCAAGTAATAATTAAACTAATGATCATCAATGCCTGAGAGTAAATTATCGCTACACCATCACCCAAAAATGTTTGCTATGCAAAAAAGTTTCTATACGTAACCATATGTAACTGTTGAAAAGCGTTCAGACTTTCCTTAACCATAAAAATTGGTCGCCATACTGCCACCATTATATAATTATGAAAGTTAATTATTTGTATTGGACATATTTTATTATAAACACTTTCTAATAATATATAACACTCCCGGACACACGGAGAGCCACGATTTCAAGGGTTGGCACAGCGTAGCTGTTTACCTGATTTCACTCACTCTACCACTATCAAAACTTATCGTAGCTCAATTGTCAGACAGATTATATTGTACATTTTTATTTACCAGATTTCCGAAAGTTTAGGAACCTGATTTGCATGGCTGTCCACTTTGGTTGAAGCCTCCAAAATTCGCTATTCGTAGTCCTGAGCGTCGTGGTTAAGCTCATTGTGTATATTCCTTCTGTATTCTTTGGTTCTGCTGATTATTTGTTGAGTCCTCCTAATGGTTCATTCATATCGGGGATTATAATATAGATACAGTATGTAGACAGTGTATAATAGGAAGTGAGAAAGGGATGGTGAAGATGAATTATAATATAGATACAGTATGTAGACAGTGTATAATAGGAAGTGAGAAAGGGATGGTGAAGATGAATTATAATATAGATACAGTATGTAGACAGTGTATAATAGGAAGTGAGAAAGGGATGGTGAAGATGAATTATAATATAGATACAGTATGTAGACAGTGTATAATAGGAAGTGAGAAAGGGATGGTGAAGATGATTATAATATAGATACAGTATGTAGACAGTGTATAATAGGAAGTGAGAAAGGGATGGTGAAGATGAATTATAATATAGATACAGTATGTAGACAGTGTATAATAGGAAGTGAGAAAGGGATGGTGAAGATGAATTATAATATAGATACAGTATGTAGACAGTGTATAATAGGAAGTGAGAAAGGGATGGTGAAGATGAATTATAATATAGATACAGTATGTAGACAGTGTATAATAGGAAGTGAGAAAGGGATGGTGAAGATGAATTATAATATAGATACAGTATGTAGACAGTGTATAATAGGAAGTGAGAAAGGGATGGTGAAGATGAATTTTCATAAACTGAAAACATAAAACTAATTTACTATACAGTATACTATATGTGTAATCACTAAACATTTGAAAATCCCATCAGATATACTGTTAGAAGCCAATGCTATGCACTGATAATCAAATTAAACATTTATTTGTGATAAATTAATTGTAATAATTACATATTGCGATT
Organism: Paralithodes platypus; assembly: GCA_032716605.1. Classification (NCBI taxonomy): domain Eukaryota; kingdom Metazoa; phylum Arthropoda; class Malacostraca; order Decapoda; family Lithodidae; genus Paralithodes; species Paralithodes platypus. Next base: position 33,417,265 of record CM064503.1, on the reverse strand, counting down.
CTGTTTTGCTATTTTTTGTGTTGAGACTTTACATACCGGTAATATTTTGTATGCTGTGTTTAGCATGCATTTCGGTAAGTTGTCGAGTTTCGTAAATGTATTTAATTATTCTCCTGGACCAGATAAATTTTCAATCTCCATCTCCACAGGTAATCCCTAACGTAAAACTTCAAATAGCAGCGACCTTCTGTATAAGCAACCTAATATGGAATGTGGAGGAGGGAGCACCAGAGCGGCAGAATAAGCTGAGAGAGATGGGTGTGTATAAACTACTACAAAACCTTATGACAACCACAGATACTGGGCTGTTTGACAAGTGAGTACAGTACACTATCTGGATCAGTATACCATTTGAGCTAGGATCAATCACTATACTGTACTTTGGATTTGTAGTGAGGAAATTCAAGTATTTTAAGGGGGGTCACCTGCTTTTTTTTTTATCTTTCTTTCCTTTTCTCTCTTTCCTTGGCTTGTATCCATTCGACCCCATTCAGCCAACTGTTTTAAGACGTTTATCCCTCTCCAGGTGTCGATTTCTTCCTGGCGAGCGATAGCGAGCCACCATTGTATGGAAAAATCCGGCTTCGCCGGAGAAATTTTTCTATAGAAAAATTGACAAATTTAGCTTGCTGTCAAAACAACAAAATATATATGCTGGCTCGCTACCGCTTGCCAGGAAAATATTGACACCTGGACGGGGGTAAACGTCTTAAAACAGTAGGCTGAATGGGGCTGAATGGATACAAGCCAAAGAGAGATGGAGAGAAAGAGAAAAAAAGCGAGGTGGGCTCCCTTAATGGTATCATCACTTGCATAAGTAACTGGTACACTACTTACTGTTTAATTTGAAATAGGGACCATTGATTGTGGGAAAACATTTGACTCAGGTTGTGTGTGGCTCATGGATATATTTCAAAATGGCGCCTCAGCAGGTCAAATTCTGTTAACCCGTACATTACTGGTGACGTCCTTTGCATTGTATTTTGGCAACTCTTGGACTATTTTATTCAGATTAGGAAGGACCTTTAGCAATAATAAGGCTTCAAACTATCTAAACCAACCCTTTTAACTACTGTAGATCCTTCCTAAGCTGCATAATATCGTCTACATATAGCTAGAATAAAATATAACACGTCGCTGGTACTCAAAGGGTTAATAAATCCTATATGATTTAGCACTACAGGTGGTACAGTACTATGGGGAATTATTATTGTTGTACAGTCAGAATAAATAGTTTGAGGACATTCTTCTTCATAAACTGTTTAGTTTTACTATTATGTTTCCTTGACAGTGTTCATGATTTTCTAATAGCCTGTGACTATTACTATTTGTTTCTCACTATAAAAGTATCAAGTTAATAACCCTCTCTCTAGATTTGACACATTATTATCATCAAGGTTTTCAATAACTATTGGTTATGGTTATACATACATTTAGTCAATGGGCCAGATCCTGAAATCCTACGTATTGGTACCATCCAGGGGGATGATGGTGATGATGCAGTTTTTACCACCATACACTCCCTGCTGAATAGCAAGGCTAGGGTGGGTGCCCTGATGAATCAGGGACTTAGTGAATAGTTGCCACAGATTGCTAGACCGCACCGTTCACCAACAGCACTGACGTCTGCCAAAAACTCACTGGCTGGCCCGAGGCTCGAACCGTCAACATCACGGTTAAGGGTTTATCACACTGGGCCAATTCTCGTCACTCTTCAGCAAAAAGTGGAGCTACCGTCAATCTCCAGCACAAATCTCACCTTTGATGGAGCTAGGATGCTTCCCGCACTGGGTGGGAAGCTCCAGATTTTGATGGAGGTAGAGTGTCAGCCTCTTTACAGCTCGCATTTAATCTCATTAATATTTCGAGTATATGACGTCGAAATATATATTTTGCTACATAATTGTGTGTTTTGATTGTGAGAAGGGCTGCGGATAGACATAAACTAAGTGAATTAATGCTAAAATAGCTACACCACTTGCAGCTAAATAACCACTTCCTATACCTACGTCACGGCGATTGGTATGAAACGAAAACATTCGGTTGTGTAGCAGGAGGAACTGTTTTTCAGATGCCTATTTACTAAGAATCATTGAACAATATATTTAACCTAGCCTAACCTAACCTAGTATATTAGTGGACTATTTATGAATGTAAAATGTAAAAATATATTGTAACATTACCAAATTACAGTATTGAGATAAATACATGTCTACCCGCATACACAGGATTATGCCTACAACCTCCGAAAAGTTCAAAATATTTCCTCATATATGCTCCAAATATAAAACATAATCACACAAACTTGTAGATTGAGTCATATTGAAATATAAATGTCGATATAAATCCATATTACTCTAAATTATTGGTGAAACAGCACAATATAAACGATCGTTTAGTGCCGAGGTAACGACAGGGGCTCCGTCAGGCTATAGCCTATATTTTGCGAAAAACTTCCTCATTGCTACTTATATAAGCTTCACACGCAAAACATAGCAACATTAACGTATAGATTGGGTCCTATTACACAAAGTTTGTCAATATCAACCATATTATTTTACAGTTTAAGTGAAACCACTGTTCTATAGCCTACGCCACGGCGATTGGTATGAATCGAAAAAGTTCAAAATATAAATGTCCTCATATAAGCTTCAAATTAAAAAAAAAATTACACTAACGTGTACTGTAGATTGAGTCATATTGCATTATACTTGTAGATGTAAATTCATATTGCTATACATTACAGTATAGGTGAAACGGACCAATATAGGCTAAGGTCGGACGTTGTTATTGTTGTGTCGGAGACTCACGCAGCCAGGACGCTTGGCGTGTGTGATAGAATTTGCTGGCGCTACTGACTGGAAACGGAGACTGGAGATTGACGAGAATTTGGCCCAGTGTGATAACCCCCTTAGCAGGCGAACGCTCGACCAATCGAGCTACGACCTGTGGCATAATCTCTGCTAAATAGCTGCTAAGTGATATTGGATCTTATTGTCCATGGTTATAATATCAAAGTGATATCTCCACAATAATAAAAGAAGTGTCTTGTAGTTAAAATTCCTCTCTGGTGTTACCGATTATAGGTTTGACTCCTGCAAGGAGATTAAGAAAACCTAATATTTAGTAGTGGCCCCGTAATCATTGACGATTATGCCTATTACATAAGGCACCCTCTTCAAACACTCGTCCGCCGTAGTTTTGAATCTACCGCGCAGAGCATACAAAATTTGAGGAGCCTTCATCATGAGCGCACGCAACCTCACTCATGGTTCAGTCATTATGAAATTGGGTTCTCACTACGAAAAAACTTCGTAACAAATAAAAAACAAAAAGAAAATAAGAATAACTATTCATAAGCTTTCCATATACTCGTGGATGTACTTGTGTGGATCTTTGACCAGACGCTGACTCAGGCGTCATTCTTCCTTCACTGACATATCAAGTATACCAAAATCCTTAATACATCAACGAATGGGAAAGGGATGGTCGGGAGGGCCCCAGTTGTCAATGATTACGGGGCCACTACTAAATATTAGGTTTTCTTAATCTCCTTGCAGGAGTCAAACCTATAATTTAATAGTGGCCCCTCCATCATTGACGATTATGCCTGATATCTAAGACTGGAGGGGGACATTCGTAATCATATCATAACTCTAGCAAAGGCAGATAATCAAACAACCACATAGTATTCTTACTGTTCGAGTCCACGGACTGCCACATGTGTTTGTAAATTTCATTAATCGATTTTAGGAGTATGGTTGGTTGTTGGAAGGAACATAATAATTGATATTGGTTCAGGAGCAATTTATCGAGAGGACTTCCCTAAGTGGTTAAGGCCCCATTAATTGCTCTTTCCATTCACATATGCATAGCCTACGTGAGTTGCAGTTGGGATGTGTGTACATGCTTAGATTGATATGCAGGATTCGAAGTTGCATAATAAATCGTAGGCAGTGTCCACCAACCTTTAACTGTCTTCGTGGTGCGATGTATAAGGTGTTGATTTTCGGTGTGAGCATCCTGGGTTCGAGTCCACGGACTGCCACATGTGTTTGTAAATTTCATTAATCGATTTTAGGAGTATGGTTGGTTGTTGGAAGGAACATAATATTTGTAAAAAAGATATATTTGGTGCATAAACTTTATACAGCACAACTATACAAAAAGGGGTACAAGCAGGAGCGTGCTTCAAAGAAGCCTGCTTGATAAAAAGGGGTTAACTCTGAGATTCTGCAAACAGATTTGCCAGTTAACAAGGCACCCCACTTAAATTAAGTGGTGCAAAATAAAAATTTATAAGTTTACATGTGCACATATAAACCCCATAAGATTAGTGGATAATTATACTTTGCAAAATATAACCAATGCTTAAATTAGATTGCTTCTCAGCCCAAAAACTACTTACAACTACACTTGTTTGTACTAAAATTGTACTAGCACAATTTCCTGTAATGAATAGTACAGAGAAATTTAAATATCACAATACCCATCAACAGTATCACAGCTCTCATATTCTGGTGGGGTCTAGGGTGTCCTATGTTACACTGACTGAACTCCCCCCCCCTTTTCTTGAAATTAAACAAAAGTGACTTAGGGGCCACCTAGACCCTTTGCCTTAAAGCTATACATGGCAAGGAAGGTTTGTCTAGAGCTACTGAGAGGTAACGAGTCAAAAACGTATGATTAGAGGCCCACAACTGTGTGGACGTAATATCTTCAACAGAAAAATTCATAAGGAAACGCAACGAAGCCGCCCACTTGCGTAAATCGTGGGCCCTACCCACAACGCCGGGATTACTCTCTTTAATGACCTCGACCAAGAGAGAAGCCAGTCTACGTTTCATCAAGCGTTTACCCGTACTTTCTACCCATAAAGCACCGTGGTGATTTAGAGGTGCCACTCTCAAATATTTGGTTAGAGCTTGCACTGGACATAAATTATGGTGCACCTTTCCCCTTTTCAACGCCGGCACCGTGAATTCTGAAAACACGTGTTCACTGTGCTTATTCTTGGCTATGAACCCTGGGGAAGGTGCAATGTGAATACACTCATTAAGCCTACCAAACCTGAGGCAATTAGGTGTGTTGCTCATCGCCGCCAGCTCAGATACTCTGTTCCCGGTAGCCAAGGCCATAAGGAATACTGCCCTTTTTAAAAGTAATGTAAAATCTGCAGTATTTTGGTACAGACGGGAATGAAGTAAAGACAATGCCTTGTCCAGAGACCAGGTAGGCATGAGCTGACGGGGAGGTGGGCGGAGTTTAAAACATGCCCTCATAAAACCCTTTTCCTCCGCAACTGGTATGGAGAGACCGGTAAGGTCCAAAAACGGTATCCTAATCCCTGTTAAGTGATTTTTTAACGTCACGACAGACAAACGTTTCTGCTCGAACAGATAATTTATATAATTAAAAACCAGAGCCACCGAGGGCACAGTTTGTTCTGTTCTAATAATCCAAGAAGTAAAGGCCTGCCAATGCGATTGATATTGTCGCTTAGTAGACTGGGTATATTGATTCATGAATTTATTGGTCACGTCTCTACCGTATGGTGCTAGCCATTTGGCCTCCTGAATGTCCATAATGCAAAAGTCAGCGAGGTCTTTAGGTTGCCAATTGTGTCTAAGTGGAAAAACCCTACCGGGAGTGATACCGAGTCCGGGCACCACGTTTTCAATTGCTGGTACCACAACTGCGCCGGCCACAGGGGCGCGATTAGCGAGACTACGCCTCGATAATCCTGTAGTTTGTTTACTACGTGGCACATTAGAGACGCATCTGGCGGCGGAAACAGATAAATGGAACTCCACCTGTTCCAGTCTGTCACCAGTGCATCTGGCCCGCCCGCCGGCGTTATCGTCCGGCGGGTGAGGTACAGTGGGAGTTTGTGAGTCCCCTCTGATGCAAACAAATCCACTTGTGGATGGTAAGGCTTCGCAACCATTTGGTCGAAAATGGTTTGCTTGAGCGCCCATTCTGCTGTTGTGCTCTGTCTCCGAGACAGAGCGTCTGCCCAGACGTTTGCTACGCCTGGGAGGTAAGATGCGTGAAGCTGAATGTTCAGCCTGTTGGCTAGAATAAAAATCTCTTCTGACACGTTTAGCAACCCCCGAGATCTCGCTCGACTTAAGTCGTGCACCAATTTGCAGCAAGTTAGGAGCATTATTAAGGCTTTTAAAGGGTTAAAATCGAGTGCAAATGGCCGGGAGCGCAGCGGGCCAGACAGCCGACTCCCAGGTCTTACCGCCGCCCATTAACTCATGTTCCCTGTGTTCTCAAGAGGCCGGCAGTGTAGCCAGTAGTGAGCATAGCTGGGGAAAATATGCTGAAATATGCTAAACTCCCATGTTACTGGTATCACTGTATGAGAACCACGAGTGCTACGTAGCTCGTTCTGGTCTCATTTTGAAGCTTTTAGCGCCTAGTTTTTTGCTAAATATTTTTTTTTTTTCATGCAGATACTTGATTGATCATTCAGAAGGGCCTGAATATGCCCAAAATAGCCCAAAACACCCCGCTAGACAAGGGTTAATGGTGCTTTATCCAACGGGGGCGGATTCACATCCGTAACCACCCTTACATTAGAAGTAGTCAGTGCCGCCGAAGCAGGCCTAGCGACTATATTAGGTGACATAGGGGGAGGGTGCGGAATCTTGGTCAAAGCAATAGAAGCGATCAGAGGCCGAACACTTGAACTCGTCATGGGAGCTCCCAGGTCCACTGTAGGAGTCTCCGGCTGTTGGCCAAATTTTTTTGTGAGAGCCGTTACTAACAAACCATCTATTTTCTCCGCCGTGACAAATTTAGTGGATGAAGAACTCAAAGGTGAATCATTCCTATCTTGCGAGTCGTCTAGAACTGAACCCGACTCTTGCACTTCCATGTCAGAGATTATGGACACCTCATCCTTGTCATCTGGCCCATCATGAGAGGGTTCTGCCGAAGCCGGAACCTCGTCTTGGTGCCAAGTTAAATTAGGAATGGATGATGGGATCACCTCGTCCCGGTGGACGTCCGCCCGTACCTGTGGCTCTTGAACCAAACATGGGCCCTCATGCCCCGGTTGGGAATAACGCCATACACCTAGGCCTAGGCCCGAAATTCCTTGGGAGTCAGATACACCATCAACCACTGAGCCCCCACTAGAGTCTTCTACAGGGCGATCACTGCCTACCGAACTCTCTAACTCTAGGTATGTAATCTCCAATGGTAACCTGTCCGCCGGCAACACCCCCACCACAGTCTCTGACTCCACTCCCGCCCCATCAGATTGGATACTAGATAAGTCGGGAGTAGAGGCAAAAAGTGAGGCACGAGGCTCCGGCGAACGCCGGGAGGCCTTTCGTTCCTTAGCATCTTTCCTGGAAGATTTATGGCTGCGGTGTGACTTAGACTTATCACTGCTCTTAGACTTTTCCGATCTTTCACTAGAGCTGTCCTTGGACTTTTCCTCTTTACTCCTCTTTCTGGCTGGTGAAGAGGACTGACTAGGTGGCTGTTGTCGGAGGGGCGACCTGGACCTGGACCGCGCCCGTGACGTGGAGGCTGTCACCGGGGGCGTGGGTTCACGAGGTCTTTTAGAAGGTGTAGGGACCAGAGAAAGTGCTGTACCCTGCCCTGTCTCTGCCGATTTTCATACAGTTACTCTAGCGGGACGTTTAATAGGGGGGTGCTCAATTAGTAATTTATCCCAAAGAATCACGTTGTCACATTGCAGCGCTATGTGAGCCACTGTTGTCGCATAACATGTCAACTGTTGCCTGACCTCCCTCAAAGCGACCGCCGCGGATCTACTATTGTCCCGCAACACTTTGGTACTCAATTGAGTACAGAAGGAACAGTTCCCCATTACCCACAAACCCCTTGAGCGGTCTAAACATTTAACACATCTAATGCAAAGAGTGTGTGCAAAGATAGGGATACCTGAACAGGAGGGAGCAATACACAAGGCAAACACAGGGTCTATGGTAGCCATGACAGAGACTGGTGGAAAACACCTTGGGTTTGAACAAAACACAAACAAATTTAAATTTCTATGAAAACATTGGTATTAATAAATACGTTCAATGAAATATTGATCCCAAGGTTAAGGCCTTGGGTTAACATTCCACACTAATATTTGGTATTGATAAATACGTTCAATGTAATGAACGTATTTATCAATACCAAATATTACATCTACCAATGTTTTCATAGAAATTTAAATTTGTTTGTGTTTTTATGTTTTGTTCAAACCCAAGGCCTTAACCTTGGGTTTACTCCAGGTTCTCGAAAGTCTCGCCAGAACTCAGCCCTGGAAAAAAGAAAAATTTCCAGGAATTAATGCTCATAAGGCTACACCAACATGTTCGAACACAAGTGTTTTAGACAACCCGCCGGGTAACGAGACGTAATACACAACTATCACGGCTCGCTACGCGGAGGGTTCATTAATAAAGATTTCAGAATATCTTAACTTGTCCAAAAGATTTATGCATATCCTCTGACATAATATAAAGACCAGCATGGCTTTTTATAACTGACGCAGTCTTCCCAGTGGTGTTTTTGTTAAGTTCTTACTGGAAAACCACTCTCAAAGACGCCGGCCCACGTATTATCTCGCAGATCAAAAACTGGACAGCCTGTCTTAAATGCTAGATCTGGCTTCTCCCGAAGCGTTCTAGATCGCCGTATGTTGAATGGCGGCGATACGTATCGTACCCCTCGAGTGTCTGGTTAACTTCACTGAATTAAACAAAACCGTTAATCCTACCCTCCCAAGGTGCAACCGCCGGGTGTTGAATTTTAACGTTAACCCCAAAATTCCTAACCCCACTTCTTTGCAAAAGATCGCCGGGGAGGAAAGATCAACAAACAGCCTAGTTTTACTGGCTTTTCAAAAACCGGGAAAAACTCAACTCAACAAGTGTCCGCATGAACACTTAGTTAAATGGGTAAAGCCATCCCGCCGGGAAACACAGTACGCCTGAACACAGGCCCCACCACAGAGACGCAGTCCTGGAGAGCCTCAGGCCACTAATCACCGGGGAAAACAAGCCTTTTTTAACCACGCGTGATTAAAACTCGGCAACCAGCCGGGTTTTCATGGTGTAACCGAGAAAACCCGCCGGAAAAGGCAACCCACCCCGTTCAGATTCAATCTGAACGCACCAATAGACTGAGGAATTAGCCAAAGCACAACTAACCCAAGTCACATAAATAGTCCGAGGAATTAGCCAATACACAACTAAACCAGGACACATATATAGTCCGTGGAATTAGCCAATACACAACTAAACCAGGACACACATGACACAGTAGTACATATTTATAACATAAATCAATAACACTTGTGCATGTGGCAAAAGCTACGAGAGGCTGGCTAGGCCTAAGCAGATGGAAAACACAGTAAGCATGTCGTAATATAAACAAAAAAACACTGAATTATATCACAACAGGAACCACCGTCAACACACCACTGTAGCAAACACTTCCCGGTAAAGGGAAGAACTGACTCGGGACCCAGAAAAAACTTCACTAAGTGAAGAAAAATACGCTGGGAACGTCAGAGAAAAACAGCTACCTCATCAGAAAGATAAAAGGCAGCAATAATAACGCGTAATGAAAGCCGCCTGCATCACACAGCTAGCTAACCGTGAAAAAGTTCACATGTCCACAACAGGACCACGAGGTTACACCCGAAATAGATGCCCCAAACACACGACCCAAAATACACTGCACTGCGGGCAACACGCCCAGGACCCTCCTGCTATGCATATCCTAACCTTACTCGATACATCCCGGAGTAAACAAATGAGAAAAAACTCACTAGGGACGCAACAAATGCGGAACGAGCGGAGCGTGGGGAGGCACGTCCGGGTCGGTTGAGCGCAGAGCAGAGAAGGAAGAATGACGCCTGAGTCAGCGTCTGGTCAAAGATCCACACAAGTACTGTACATCCACGAGTATATGGAAAGCTTATGAATAGTTATTCTTATTTTCTTTTTGTTTTTTATTTGTTACGAAGTTTTTTCGTAGTGAGAACCCAATTTCATAATGACTGAACCACGAGTGAGGTTGCGTGCACTCATGATGAAGGCTCCTCAAAAATTTTATGCTCTGCGCGGTAGATTCAAAACTACGGCGGACGAGTGTTTGAAGAGGGTGCCTTATGTAATAGGCATAATCGTCAATGATGGAGGGGCCACTATTAAATATTCCCCTTGGCCCATGGACTATAATAGATGCACTGTACTGTATTAAGGGAGCCCACCTGGCTTTTTTTTCTCTTTCTCTCCCTCTCTCTTTGGCTTGTATCCATTCAGCCCCATTCAGCCTACTGTTTTAAGACGTTTACCCCCATCCAGGTGTCAATACTTTCCTGGCGAGCGGTATCGAGCCAGCATATACAGTACTGTATATATATTTTGTTTTGACAGCAAGCTAAATTTGTAAATTTTTCGATAGAAAAATTTCTCCGGCGAAGCCGGATTTCTCCATACAATGCTGGCCCGCTATCGCTCGCCAGGAAGAAATCGACACCTGGATGGAGATAAACGTCTTAAAACAGTTGGCTGAATGGGGCCGAATGGATACAAGCCAGGAAAAGAGAAAAAAGGAGAGGAAGATATAAAAAAAACAGTGACCCCCCTTAACAGACCCTAACTTTTGTATTGTATTCTCCCAGAGTGAAGACGGCCCTGCAGCAGTTCCACTAGACCCGGCCAGCACTAATGGTGGACCTCACAAATATGTTTATGTTATTAGCTGGTGTCACAGTTATGCTGCCAGACACTGTGCTGCTTGAAGCCGGTATCACACGAGCGCTTTTTCCCTCAAAATGTATCCTTAACACTGGTCTGGCAGCCTATGAGGTCAACATTTAAGATATTTAGGTTACCTAAATTCATCTACCATCAGTCTAGTTTCCGATATCAGTGCAAAATATTCCAGAAATGTTGCCAGAATTTTTTTTATCATCGAATGTTGACTAATACTGTAAAAGCTCGTGTGATACTGGCTTTAGGCTCACCCTCATTGCTTCACAATCAACCCTTTCAACACCATGACACTTTAGTTTACAATTTTTATTTTACTTAGCTCTTTACCTCTTTGGCTGCGGGGTGTTTTGGGCTATTTAGGGCATATTCAGGCACTCCTGAATGATGAATCAAGCATCTGCATTAAATGAACTGTATTCTGCCGAAAACTAGGCGAAATAGCTTCAAAATGAGACCAGAACGGGCCTCGTACGTGGTCTGGTTCACCCGCAGCGGTGGCATAGAAACGTAGGAAACCCGCTCTTTGTTAGCACTCGCTCGCTTGGCAACACTGTTGTGTACAAAGTACAAAGGAGTACAAAGGAAATCAAGCAACAACAGATCTAGTGACCCTTCTAGGTTGCTTGTCCTCCAAAACACTGAGGATCAAGTGTCCAAACAGTGGTTTAGAGTGGGTAAGGGAACATTGGAAAGGGAATTACTGCCCTGGAACTAATGTCCGTGGCAGGATTAGGAAGTTAGTAGAGGACAGATGGGTTAGTAACTGAGGGGGGGATAAAATAAAGTTATTCATTTACAAACGCAGTCAGTCGCGGGTTTGATGAGAGATATTTGTCTAGGCGGAGTTTAAATGAATCAACGGTGATGCAGTCTATAACGTTTCGGGGAAGCCCATTCCACAAGTTGACAACTCGATTGAAGAAGAAATTCTTAGATTCGTGCGAGTTAAAAGATTTTCCAATAATTTTGCAACCGTTTCCCCGCGTGTAATTAGATTGGTCGATAGTGAAGTACTTACTACAGTTCATATTGTCGATGCCTTTGATGATTTTGAACACTTGAATTAAGTCACCTCTTAATCTGCGCTGGGTTAAAGGAAATAGATTTAATTCTCTAAGACGCTGTTCGTATGGTTTGTTCTTTAGGCTAGGTATCATTTTGGTAACTCTACGTTGAACTCGTTCTAGCTTGTTTATATCTTTTTGGTAATAAGGGCACCAGGATTGAACGCAGTATTCCAGAAGAGGGCGGACTAAGGAATTGTAAAGGGTTAGGATAACTTCTTTGGATTTATGCTCAAATGACCTGCCTATAAAGCCAATTATTTTGTTTGCCTTCTTAACAACTTCTGAACATTGTTGACTCGGTTTTAGGTTACTCGATATTGTTACTCCCAGATCGGTTTCTCTGTTTACATTCTTAAGCGGAGTGCCATTCATCGAATAGTTTTCTTTCTCATTTAGGTATCCGACATGTAGTACTTTACATTTATCTGCATTGAAACTCATTTGCCAAATTTGGGCCCAACATGACAATTTATCTAGATTGTGTTGTATATCGTCAACTTGTTCTTTTGAGAGTACGCTATTTGCAATTTTTGTATCGTCAGCAAATTTTGAGATTGTACAGGTGAGACCCTCATCTATGTCGTTGATGTAAATTAGAAAGAGAATTGGTCCTAGTACCGATCCCTGGGGTACCCCGCTACTGTGAGAGGCAGTGAGAGACCCGCGCGAGACACAGTCTACCTCAGTGGGCCGCTCGCTGCTCTGAGGAACGGAGGTGGGCCCCTCACGCTCCCGCCCACTGACACTCGATTTTTACGGTTTTTACAGGTTTTTGAAGCTTGGAAATTGCTGTAAATTGCCAGGACGTTCCAGAACGTCACCCGCAGCGAAAGGGTTAAGTACAAGTATGCCTTTTTTTTTTTTTTTTTTTTTATGATCATTATTAGATGATTTTATAAAGTTTGCAAATGATTTGACGGAGTCAAAGGAGTAATCAGGATCGAGTTTACCCCTTTGATTGTCAGTGGATTTTCCCAACTTGAATAATATTGTCTACTGATAGCCAGAATACAATTAAATAGTTCATAATAATACTGAAAGGGTTAATTAAACTGATGATTTTATTCAGTTTAAATAGGACTTCTGGAAGTCATAGTATTAATTGATATATTTTTTAAACCTTGGATTCCTAGCGGGCCTTCTTAAGCTCTATTAAGGATCGTAAGGTTAATCAAGTTAGTTATTAAGTCACCAATTTGATGATAGGCTGGTCCTATCAGAATAGGGTTGAGCGTCTCCTGCTTCCTATCACTTGCTCCCTCTCACTCTCTCGCAGGTGACATTTTGTTTATTGTTATGACATGACAGTTTTTAACTCTTTCTGGAGTCGAAACAGTCATGTCAAGTTCTCCATTTAAATAGTAGGCCTATCTCTCTCTTTCTCTTTGCCTAGTGGTTGAGCCTGGGGAACTCACTATCTACTAAATCTTCCCAAACATGATCAGAATTACCTCATTGGGTTTCTGGATCTCTTACCCCTATGGGGAGTGAATGATATTACCAATGAAAGATTCTCAGAAACCTTTACTTAAACTGAATAAAATTGTCCGTTGGTAGTGAGAATAAAATGTGTAAAGTTTGTCATGTAGGTGAAAGTGTTACACTAGTACCAGTGCCGCGATAAGTCTCCAACTGGCATTACAGACACGCTTAAAAGTTGTATACCACCTTCACAACTTCAACTTTATTTATTTATTAATTAAGACTCTAACTTTCCGGCTCAAGCCATGTTGCACCCAGTTATGCAAACTTATATCACGTTTGAGCAATTTACGGTAGGATGCTAGGCTAGTATAAAAAATACTTTATTATGATGGTAGGATGCCAGAGGTCGATTTTCATGACTCAAAATTGAACAGATTCGTCATAAATTGAATTCTCCTAATACAGTTTGAAACTAATGTACCAGAAACATTAACTCTAGTGGTTTATAAAGTTTTTAAGTTATATGCATAACAAAGTCCTTTATGCAGTCCTGCATAACTAAATCCAAATTCTCTCTCTCTCTCTCTCTCTCTCTCTCTCTTTATTAACTCGAGAGATAACTGGTATTTATTTTGCAAGTTTTACATTATAATTCCAAGTTGAATTTATGAAAGTGGAGCACGATTTATGGGTGTGAAAGTACCTAAAGTATTTATATATATTTACATACATACACTAATTTAAAGACAGTGCTCCACACAAAGTGCGGTTCCAGTCTCAAGTCCTAATGGTGGCGCTCCAGGCAGCCCTGTTCAGAGCTGCCTCACTTGTCAGGGTGTTTCATTCAAGATCAGACTGAATGGTTTGATCCCACATCTTTCTTAGTCTACCCCCTTGGTGCAGTTCCCTGCACATTTATGGACTTGCATCTTTTCACCCAGCTTAGTTGATACATCCTCTTCACATACCCAAACCATCCAAGTCTGCTTGTTCGCATCTCATCACTGATACTCCACTGATACTCTTCATACATAACGCTCTAATAGTTTATCTATTTTAATTTTTCACTATATTTTAGTATTTTCTCTTCTTTAGATTTTGAATCTAATTGATATTTTGTAATTAACTGTACATATTACTATAGCTGAAGTTGGTAACAAGGTGTAGAGTTTCATCCTAGACTTTCTTGTTTACGGAACCTATTATGGCAGACTAACCAATTCATAAGTGCTAGTCCATTTATTATGGAAAATTTATTAAAATATTGCCCACAAAAATTAAGTCTAGTTAGATTAATAAAATTAGTATCAAGGTACATTATTAAGGTAAATTTTGAAAGGAAATGTATTAATAAATTTAGTACTTTAGTCTGTATATACCTACTGTATATATATTTGTAATTAGTTTAACAAAACCACATGAGCTCCATACTAGAACTCTTATTGAGCTGTGCAATAATTAAGGGTCATTTAAAAACTAAATTTATAGATAATCATGTGCTGTATACTAATTTTTTGTGGGTGGTTTGTTATTATTATTATTATTATTATTATTATTATTATTATTATTATTATTATTATTATTATTATTATTATTATTATTTCATTTTTTATGTTGTCCCTGTTCGGGCTCTGTCTCGAGTCGGCCACTGCCAGCTATGGGTTATGTGCCTGAGTATATACAGTACATACATACTGTACATACATTATTATATTTCTGTCTGTCTCTTTAACTGTCCTAATTTTACTTCTGGGGGCAAGGGGATAGGAATCCTCCTCCTCTTGTAAAATTTTCCTACTCAACGAGATAGAGAAATGGGCGAGGGAACTCGACAGTGGTCCCGGACCCTAAGAATTGGAACTTTAAATGTTTCTGTTCGGGCTCTGCCTGGAGTCGGCCACCCCCAGCAATGGGGTATGTGCCTGAGTATATACATACATACATTATTATTACATAGTAATTGGACCATGGTGTATGAATTAGCCAGTCTACCCTATGGGGATAAAGAGTTGGAACTTGTAGCCAGCAAACAATGGCCATAATAGTTTGTCCCAGATTATTTTTGTTTACTAATTAGGTTGGTATGTTATTGGAACTGCTGGAAGAAATATACTAGACTCTTATATTATTGTAACATAATTTATTATAGCTTGACTAGTGTGTATATACAAGAGCATTTTTATGCTTTCTGGTTGCTGTAGTCGATTGTCTACAGCAAAGAGAGAGGCGATTATGAAGTACAAGTTTATGAGTGAATTCCCGTGTATAGGTCATGATCCCGTTATTGTTTTTTCAGCTGATGGTAATTTCCATGGCTCCATCTTGATTACTCGGCTGTATGATGATTTTGTAGCAAAATATGTTATTATTTATAAAAAACGTAGCTTAACATGATACAGCCACATGTTACTTTTTTATTCTTCCAAATATTTGGAAATATTTGGAAAATGGCTTCTGAAGGAATAAATTTTTCTGCCAGGTGAAAAAACTAGACTATACTGTATACCCAAGCCCACACCTATAGTAAAGGTACAGTTGTACGCCATAATATATAGACACCCATTTGAATCTTTGAACCTTTATAGCTAAGTTTTGAAGCATCTGAGATAGGCTATACATCTATTTGAAGCTTTGAACCATTAAACTTAAGTTATGAAGTGCCTAGGGTAGGCTATTATTCACTCTTACGAATCTTTGAAACATTCACATCAAATTTTGAAGCATCTGTATTGTTTATTCTAGTTTGAGTTCTATATTGATTCAGATTGGTGCATAGCTTTTATTACTCACGCATGTACTGTACCGGTAATTAGACTTTATAAAAAATATAGTTGACCTAATGTTTGACATGCACCAGACCAGGTTGTAATACTGAAGAAAACAATATCCATATACTGGATATACAGTTGTTGTTGTTGTTGTTGTTGTTGCTGCTGTTCCCCAAGCTGCCTGGCCGAACAGCCCCAAGGCCCCGAGCAAGGCCAAAGCCATAACCGAGCGCCCCAACAGAACCCTCCCTGCCGACCACAATAAAGCCTGGGTGACCGAAGCCACTCCATGGCGGGGAGCTGGGGAGGGTGAGGAAATGCCCGGGAAACCAAAGCCCCACCCAGGGCCCTGTGCCCCTCAGCAATTATGAAGAGAAAGTTGAGGGGCAAAGGAAAAATGTGACGCTTTGGCTTCCAATCTTGGTAGATTGGGAGGTCAATCCACGGAAGAGACGCCGTCACTTGAGATCTAGAAAATATATAAGTAGAAGGAACAGTCAGAGTAAGCTATGGGTATGGCAGAGATCGCTCAGTTCTCACTCTGATAGACCAGCCCATTACCAACTGGATATACATTCTCAAATATTTTCATGTAATGTCAAATTGGTGACTATACTTTGGTGGGCAACTTTGAATGAAGATCCAAGATTTGCCAAGTCTCAAATATATCTAAAATGTTATCCTGCAATTTACAAATAGGTACAGCATATAACTGTATATCCAGTACATACAGTTATATGCTGTACCTATTTGTAAATTGCAGGATAACTTTTTAGATATATTTGAGACTTGGCAAATCTTGGATCTTATTCAAAGTTGCCCACCAAAGTATAGTCACCAATTTGACATTACATGAAAATATTTGAGAATGTAAAAGTGTTTTGTAATGATTGGCACCTATGATAGCCTTTTTTATGAGTGTTGGTTTTAGCTCTAATACCATGTGAGTAAAGTACTAAAATATCTTTGGCTGCATGTCATAGACAATCTATACTTCTAAAGGCAAAATTATAAGGAACTAATTAAATGGCTTGCAAAGATGATCTGTCAAAGGGAAGGTAAGTTTTGACCTGATGTGATGAATACTTTAGTGCAAGTCATTAGCCCGTATTCATAGACAAACGTCATCACTGTCAGTGGTACTTATTATAGATTTACGGTATTCATAGACAATCATTATGATACACTAGTAGTTGTTCCCTAGGCTGCCTGGCCGAACAGCCTCGAGTCCCTAAGGAAGGCCATGGCCGCGATCAGGCTTTCTCATAGGGCTCTCAAGGAGTGTAGATTATTTTGTTGGCGTAAGTAATTGTATGGGATGCAGTCTTCTATGATGTGTTTAATATTATGGGGTGCTGTGTTGCATCCTGGGCAGGTGTCGACGACGGAGTTATCCAGTCTTTTTTTGTTATTTCTCATAAGAGCTGAATGGTGCCCACATCTCAGCCTGGCCAGGTGGACTCTCTCCTCGCGAGGAAGGGAGGATTCAGAAGGATGGATTTCGAGAGTTCGTGCATGCAGCTGCATGTTGTCTTTGAGTGATTGGATGGAACGGCGAGCAATATGAGTGGATGTGCTTCTGGAAGCTGGTTTGGGGTGGGCAGGGAGGGAGAGATGACAGTATTTGTGTGTGATACCGTGTGCTGGGTGTTGTTTTGATATTCCTTGGTGTCTGTGGGTGTGCTGCCATGTAGTGTAGTGGATGGTGTTGGTTTGTGAAGGCTGCAGCCAGGAATTGAGTACCTCTCATGTCCTAGTTGTTATTTTAACCCTTTCCCTGCGTGAGATGTTCCCAAAGGTCATGGCAATTTACAGCAATCTACAGGCTTTTAAAGCCTCTTAAAGCCTGTAGAATCGAGTGCAAGGGAGCGGGAGCGCGACAGGCCACACGTCCTTCTCCCAGCCAGGCAGCCGTGGCACTGAAGGCTCCGAGTCAGAGTCTCGCTAGATATACAGTGCTGCCAAAGGCAAATGTAGCGAGAATTGTTCATTTTAGCGAATGTCTATGGTAGCGCTGCGGGTGAACCCAGCGAGCTACGAGCTCGTTTTGGTGTCATTTTGAAGCACTCGAACCTCCATTCAACGGACTCCGATTCTCCGGATATCGGCAATTACGGTAAAAAAAAACGTAGTCGGACAATGGACCCAGCAACGGACAAAGTCCGTTGCTCGAAAAAAAGTTGGAGCAAAGTCCGTTGCTCTATCTATTTATCTCTCTAATGCACCTACCTAAATCCCTTATACATTAACATAACTATGTCTTATTTGGACTTTTTGTAATCTTTGAATCATTTCTAATATGATGGAATTGAAAAATATAATATCCTTCCAGCACATAGATAAATAATAAATAAGATAGTCAACAAAATATTTCAACTCTCCCCTCCGTGCCAGCAGAGACGGAAGATTTACGTTTGATAGATTTTTTGTTTTGTTTTTTTCCCTCCATATACACACTCTTTCTATTTATCTATCTCTCTAATTCATCTACCTAAATCCCTTATACATTAACATAACTATGTCTTATTTGAACTTTTTGTAATCTTTGAATCATTTCTAATGGGATGGAATTGAAAAATATAATATCCTTCTAGCACATAGATAAACAATAAATAAGATAGTCAAAACAAATAGTTCAACCCTCCCCTCCGTCTAGGCGCCGAGCTTCCCAGACGGGAGATTTACGTTTGATAGATTTTTGTTTTTGTTTTGTTCCCACGGTATACACAAAATGATGGGGAAATATTATAACATGTTTTTAATTGACATTTGTGTCGTTTTTGCTGATTATGAGTTGGTGGAAAAAAAAATCTTTAATTCTATCATATCGGAAATGATTCACAGATTATATAGAGACCAAATAATATACACTTTTAAGTGTGTTCAATAGTTTTGCATTATCAATAGGGTGTAGCACAAGGGATTACCACGATTTATTTCAGGTACAGTAAAAAAAAGGATGCATAACCTAACAAGTGCGCATGGGGGTAATTGGAAACGTCCCCCTGTGCTGACGTATTTGAGGTGTTTCCGTCACTAAAATATTCATTGTACCATTAATAGCATTAATACTTATCCATATGCGCCTATTATGGGTTGATTATAAAGGTATTAACCTGAAACAACAATAAAACGAGTGAAAACAGCGTTTGGATGGTCAAAATCGGAGATATAGCCCGCGAGTTGTATAATGTATGGGTCAGGCAAGCTGCTTTCCCGCCAATTTCCCCCAAGGCCACTGAGACACAGTCGATCGATACTCTCTCTCTCTCTCTTGCACTCGCTTGCCATCAGTGATGACAACACCCTGCTTGCAACTCGCTAATGTTAGCACGAAAATATACCTCAGAATAATGGAATAACAGGGAAAATAGGTGATAACTGAAGGAGAGGAGGAAAGTGGGGAAGGAGGGGAGGTAGAGGACTGAGATTTTGCATGGCCCAGTGGCCAAAAAAAAAAAAAATTCGATGTCAAAAGTTGATTTTTTTTTTCACTCACTCTTAACCCGGGAACTGCTGGGAGACTCTTAAGAGTTCCCCCGGCGGACTGCGGGGAGACTCTTATGAGTGAGTGAAAAAAAAAATCAACTTTTGACATTTTCCACTTTCCTCCTCTCCTTCAGTTATCACCTATTTTCCCTGTTATTCCCTTATTCTGAGGTATATTTTCGTGCTAACATTAGCGAGTTGCAAGCAGGGTGTTGTCATCACTGATGGCAAGCGAGTGCAAGAGAGAGAGAGAGAGTATCGATCGACTGTGTCTCAGTGGCCTTGGGGGAAATTGGCGGGAAAGCAGGTTGCCTCACCCATACATTATACAACTCGCGGGCTATATCTCCGATTTTGACCATCCAAACGCTGTTTTCACTCGTTTTATTGTTGTTTCAGGTTAATACCTTTATAATCAACCCATAATAGGCGCATATGGATAAGTATTAATGCTATTAACCCGGCAAGCGCGATAGGCCTCACGGAAGGCTTCCTATAGTGAACGCGATAGGCCTCACGGAAGCAGGACCATAAAAAAAGCCTTCCATAAAAAAAAAGGGCCTATCAAAACAAAGGAATTTGTCTCTAGGTGAGATAATTCCCTCCAGTACTCATCATGTAAATCTCACCCACCCCCCTCCCCTCCTTCCCCACCTTAGTCCCCCCTCCCTCCCCTCCTCAATTATCACCTATTTTTCCTCTTATTATCATCATTTATCGGTTATTTTTCTCTCCCGCGATAATGTAGCACAAGTGGGTTGCATAAAAGATCGTTATGCAACACCCAGACACCGGCACACACCGCCCCGCTCTCCTCAGTTGACTCCCAGACAGCGAGAGGGGAAGGCTGCCTGTCTCTCTCTCTCCCTCTCTCTCGCCTGAGATTATGACCGGGTGGCCAATATCTTCGTTTTTCACCACCCAAATGCTTTTCCCACTTATTGTAGCACTCTTGAAGGTTCATATATACATCATATATGTAAAATAAAAGCATACCGAAAACAAATAATGGTTTATATTGTAAATATAACGAATTCTGTCAGAATCCAGGGCTAGAAATGCACAAATAACTACCCTAGCACCTACGTCTATATCGCGCTTGTCAGGTTAATGGCACAATGAATATTTTAGTGACGGAAACCCCTCAAATACGTCCGCACAGGGGGACGTTTCCAATTACCCCCATGCGCACTTCAGAGGTTAAGAGTCTCCCCGCAGTCCGCCGGGGGAACTCTTAAGAGTCTCCCCGCAGTTCCCGGGTTAACAGCTAAATGTCACGATCCGGACACCTGTACTCAACACCGGATTTTTCTCAAGGAATTTCCGGATTACATCCGGACTGGACAGTATTTAGCAGCAACGGACAGGTGCTTGCACGCATTTGTCCATTGAATGGAGGTTGGAGTGTATTTTCTTCTAGTTTTTGGCTGAAGACATTTCATTTCATTCAGAAACTTGCCTAATCAATCAGGAGTGCCTGAATGAGCCCTAATATTGCGGAAATATGCCCGCAGAGAAAGGGTTAATGAGAGTATGGAAATAATGTCCCAGTACTTGTTATTACAATTACAACATCTAGGGTACCATATAGACTAGCTAGGAGTATGGCAAAGCTAATAATTACCACCAACAATGATGGGGTTTGTCTAGGAATACACGCCCTAGTGGGAGGAGGTTGATGGAAGAAGCTACTTATTGAATATTTCATTTTAACATTCACAGTACGATAACCGTTTTCTCCGTTTCATTGTGGCTATCATCTAATGTTCGCTAGAATAACATTGAAATAACTCAACTGTATAATATTGAAGATGTTAAAATAGATTTACACAAGGGATTTTTGAACCGCAACTTTATTCTGTCAATATTTTAAAAATATTGCACCGCTATTGGGAACTAGATTTGAAGAGAGATGATCATAGGTGACAGAAACCTTGTAGTGACAGAAACCTTGTAAAAGTATACTTTAGAAGTTGCTAAACCAGAGTTATGGAGAAAAAAAGTGCGGGAAAAAACGCCATAATTATTCAGAAGAGGCGCCTCTCGCAGCGTTATCAGAAATAATTGATTATAGGCAATGCAAGTCTATGGAATCCTTATACTATACTCTTGTATAATCCATTGTGGGACAATAATTTTGATCACATTTATAAAACCTGATAATACCAGAAATGAAACTAAAGTCCCATTACTCTCAGAGCTCCCTTGGACGTCACTGATTACGAATGTTTTCATTATAGAGTATAATCGATATTTACCCCCTGCTGGCAACATAGAGGACGATTTTAATAAGTCACAGGGGGGTTAGTGGGGCAGAGCCCCCCCACAACCCTACTTGTATCCCACGGTGGAAGTATAACTACAACCATGAAAATACTTAGTTCTCAAAATCTGGAGGAAAATTCATGGAAAATAAGGGTGCAAGCTTTTTCTGAAAAATTACCCAAAACGCTTGTGTAAACCTGTTTCAAGCCACTCAAACTGAAGCTCTCTTAGGGTTGAAATCTATACAATAGACAAGTCTTATAGTTGTGCAAATATGGGGTCCCAGAGAAAGTGTATAATGGTAGAATCCTAGATACCACTATCTGTTGCTTATCTAACTTCTGATTGTCAGTCTTGTAGATTTAAGCATACCCTTTCAGACAAATAACCAATACTGTAGACCTTTCTAACCAGTAGATCTTGACCAGTACCAACTCGACCCATACTGTTAGTCTAGGTAAGGTTCACTTAAATTAGGTTAGGGCTTTACATTGTCACTCCTCTACTTGGTCCTGGTTGAGATTTACTAATTGAAATTGTCTACTGGTGGTTAAGTTGGTCGGGAGCCTACCAATGTTGATGCCTTTCATACTCATACATACATACATGAATCAGACGCCTTGCTTCCAAAGGAAACACCCCAAAATGGGATGGCCATGGCAGAAACTGCCTCCAGGCTCATAGACGTGCTCCCACCACCCCACTCCAGTGCCACCTCCACCGAATGTATCAAGACTATTACCTCTGAAGGAGCAGACCCAGAACAGCCCCTCACCCAGATCGCAGTTCCACCACTGTTTTTATTTTCTTTACCCCTGTGGCCGGAAGCATACCGAGGACAGGAGAGTTCTGAATATAGGAACCAGTGGTCTACTGCTACAGAAGCTGATTGCACCACTGAAGTGACAGCCGGTACATACATACAAGTTTAAAGACCGTTTTGTCCACAGAGAATGTGGTTACAGTCTCATGTCCTAAATGGCAGTTTTCCAGGCGGCCCTGTTAAGGGCTGCCTCTGTTGTCAAGTTCTTTATTTTTTAGATCGGACCAGAGTACCCGAGCCCACGTCATTCTAGGTCCACCCCTACGTGCAGCTCCCCCCACGTTCACAGTCCGGCATTTCTTCACCCAGTTCTGATCATCCATTCTCTCCACATGTCCAAACCAATCAAGTCGGCTTGTGCGCATCACTTCACTGACTATCCTAATGCCCAGACTCCGTCTCAATTCCTCGCTTGATAACCTGTCCCTAAGATAAACCCCACACATCCATCTCACCATTCTCTTCTCATTCCGTTCCATTCTATTGACATCCTCCGCTTTAACCGGCCACGTCTCCGAGGCATAGGTCATCGCGCTCCTAACACACAAGGTATACACTTTCCCTTGAAGGTGGGGTGGGAGCCCTCTCATGGTCAGGAGTGGCAACAGCTCTCTAAACTTTCTCCAGCCACTTCTCACTAGCAATGGAGCTAGCTTCAGCGCCACCTCTGGCGGAAACTGTATTGCCCAGGTAGCAGAACTTATTCACACACTCCAGCGTTACATTGTCGAAATCAACACCGACAGGCGGGTAATTTAAAACAAGATCTCCCTTGCACACTGCACATTCAAAGTCTATGATTCTTGTCAAATGTCCTCTAGCTCCACTACATCTCTTGTGTACCCAGTCACTACAGACGCAACATTGAATTGAATTACTTCCCACCCCCTTCCCACATACTGCGCATGGATAGTCGCCGCTTCTTTCCATAGTTCCACGCCCTACTCCAGTAATCATGACCTTTGTTTTACCTATGTTAACTCTTAGACCCTTATTTGCCATACCTTCCCTCCATCTTTTGAACTTCGCCTCTGCTTCCTGCGCATTATCTGCGATAAGAACTAGATCATCTGCATATAACATCTCCCATGGGAGTCCTGTCCTAAATTCCCTTGACAGAGCTTCCAGGACTAAAACAAACAGTAATAGGCTCAGAACTGTACCTTGATTAACCCTTGGGATCCGGGAGGCCTCATATGAGGCAAAATGGTCAAATAAAAATTGCCGTTATAATCATCAGAACTCGGCAACCATGCGTTGTAGCGACGCCATCTCTACGGCATTCTACAGACAACAAACAGTTCTACAATTTGCAAAAACATTGACTGCTCTAGGTGGTCTCAATCAGTAGCAACTGAATTATGAAGTTGATTTTACCAAAATTCATATGAGGCCCCCCAGATCCCATGGGTTAACTCCAACCTTCACTGGGAACTCTTCGCTCAGGCCCCCGTTTACTCTTAACTGCTGCCCGTGACCCCTCATACATACTCATTATCACACGCACCAGCCACTCTTCTACTCCGAGTTTTCTCATAGCCCACTGCACTACCTCCCTGGGCACCCGGTCAAAGACCTTCTCCAGATCTACAAAAACTAAGTATAACTGTATTTTTTATTTTCAAGAATGTTTTTCTCTAAGTACCTCTCTTGCATTTGCTATAAGAGTGAAGATAGCATCAGTTGTGCCACGTCCCGGCATAAATCCAAACTGCATGTCGCTGATGGCAACACTTTCCCTGATCACGCATTCAAAGACCCTTTCGCTGACTTTCATTACTTGATCGAGCATTTTCAAACCCCGATAATTTCCCGTCTAAGGAGTCACCCTTGCCTTTGTATATATTTACTATAACACTTTTCTGCCATGCATCGGGAATTTTTTTTCCTCCTTTATGATAGCATTAATCAGCTCTGTGACCAATTTTACCCCAATATCTCCAGCTGCTTTTAGCATCTCAGCGACAATGCCGGAGCTCCCAGCGGCTTTTCCTGACATCATTTTATCTATAGCACTTTTAACTGTGTCATACCCTATCAAAGGCGGAGGGCCTTGTACTGGGACTACAGTGCTGAGCTGTTCCCTATTCCATTTAAACTCCACATTTAGCAGTCTTTCATAATGCTCCTTCCACGCCTCCTTGATTTTGTTTTCTGTGTAAACAGCCATGCCACTGTCATTATTTGTGCATCTTACACCCACGACGTCCTGGCTAGTCCCTTACATTCTTAGCTAATTTATAAACCCCATTGGTATTATTAGTGCTGCAAACTTATTCTATTACACTATCCTGTATGGTTTTCTTTGCCCTGTAGATCTCTCTTCTAGCATTACATTTGGCGGACAGGTATTCTTCCTTGCTGCCACCTTCCTTCCATACTTTGAAACATCTCTTCTTCTCTCTGACTGCAGCTTCGACATTGTTGTTCCACCACCAGGAGAACTTATGTCTGGGTGGCCCCTTTGTTTTGCCACAGACTTTGTCTGTGGTATCGAGGAGGCTGCGCTCTATAAAGTTCCATTTGCTATCAACATCATCTGGCCTAACACCCATTCTCCTTTCGATTTCCATCATTGTGTTGTGGAATCTGTCTCTGTACTCCTCTTTTTCCAACAACCATACTTTCATATTTGGCAAATGAACTTTCTTTCTAACAGGAACTCTACTTAGGCACAGCCAGTGGGGTTTCTGTATCCCTATGCCAAAATAAGAAGAAATTTGCAAGAGTGTGTATATCATGAGATCAAGCTAGATTTGCTCTTTATGTAACTGAGGCACAGAAAATAATACAGTAAACCCTCGCTAACTCGGACTAATTGGGGGGAGACCACTTCCGAGATGTCCGAAGTCCGACTTAAGAGAGGGAAAATTCCGAATTAGAAGAGGAAAGTCTGCGTCAGAGAAAATTGAGATATTTTTTTTTTTTTTTTTTTTTTTTTAAACATGTGAAATTCATCATATTAATGACATATACGAACCTTATTATGTTTTCAGGGACAGTACAGTACAGTCCATCCTCCAAATTTGCGAGATTATGGGCAGCATGTGACCTTGCAAATTTCAAACAACATAGTTTATGGGAATAATAAGATTATGGGCAGCATGTGACCTCGCAAATTTCAAACAACATAGTTTATGGGAATAATTACTTATGGGCGACACCCGCCGAATTTCCGTATTAATTAGTACATTTATATCGGTTGTGGGACACATTTATACATACAGTAATCTCCCCCATATAAGACCTGTCATTATCCGAACCTCGACAGGCCATGGGATATATAAATACATAAAGTAAAGTTGCTAATGACTTTCAAAACATTTTGATTTGAAGCGCCAAGATTCTGAGTGACTGACATCGCCGATATAGGCCTACAATAATTTACTTATCATTACAGTACTTATTCTATCTTATAAACATAATTGTAGGTAGCCAACTTACCATATTACTAAATTATATTTCATAATAAACTTATAATATAAACCGAGTAATCTTGGCCAAACCAATACGCGTGTGGTTTTGTTTACCGTCGGTTTACTAAAGTGCCACCATTATAGATTTCCTTCGAGCCGACTCAAGCGAGAGTTTAAACCCGAAACATATTATAAATATAAATATAAATATAAATAGTTATAAACGATAAGAAAATATTAAAAGGATGTGTCAGTTACCTTAAATAAATTGTTTGTTGGCTTAATTGGCTTGACGTTTGGGTTCCGAGGCTAGGCTAGGCACCCCTACTGAGCCTCACCGCCTCTCTCTCCCCCACCCCGCTCGTCCTCCTCACCCAACACAGCCGCCTCGCCTATCATCTGCCGCTTCTTCCTCGCAAATGTGGATTAGGGGGTCGCAAATTAAGAGGAAATGGCGGATTTCCCTTATAATTCTACGGGCTGGTTCACAGATGTGAAATCGACCTCGCAAATGTGAAATATTATAATTTTTCCAATTTTGACCCCCCCCCCCCTCGCAAATTTCAAGGATCGCATTTTTCAAACTCGCATATTTGGAGGATGGACATAGTAATTAATATTAACACAATAATTAAAAGGCACAGGCTTCAATTCATCCTAAAATCACTTAAAAACGAGTGAGAGAACATTGTAAACCGGACACAAATCCCGTCCAACTCGGAAATTTCCGAGAGGTCGATGCCATTCCGAGAAGTGCGGGTTTCCGATTAAAAAAGAGTCCGAGTTAGTGGGGTTTACTGTACAATAAAAGAGGCCAGATGTTAAAACAGGATGTTTTTTTTTATAATTTGGGTTGAAGGGCCGGAGGATCCGAAGACCCCTTTTAACCCTGCCGCGTAACCTATTTTACTGTCAGGTGAAACATAGGCAAGGGGTGTGAGGAGATTGCCTAAACGATCTCCACCAGCCGAGAATCGAACTCGGTCCTCTTGGTTAGAAACCAAGCGCTCTACCAATGTCGCTACTGGTCACCCCAACAGGATGTCTAGCATAATTCCTTCTACTCCACCTAAAGCCCTCCCTGGGAGTACTTCCCTGAATGATTGGTGCCTACAACCTCCTACCTATCCATGAAAGATTGAACTTTTGTATTGTTTTAACCTTTTTCTTCTGTAAGACAGGATCGAAGGATTAATCTTTAATCCCTTTAGCCTAAGTACATACTAAACTGTAGTTTATATTTATTCCAGCTAATGCTTGACAATATAAAGGTGAAGACACATTACAGTAGTTAATTTTCTGGCAATTTATATTCAGCAGCTTGTCTTAAAGCATTATAAAAATAATTCCACCTAGAAATACCGCCAGTATAATTATTTAAACTAATGCAAAAGAAATATTGTCAGAAATATCAGAAAAAGTTGCCTATCAAAAATTATCTGAAAAATCTTTAGTGAGAGGTTGCCTTCATTCAGTTATAGGATAATTGTATTAGAATAAAGGGATGGGATACAGGCTAAATTAAGTATATATTAATTATTATAAAACCAAATTATTTCCATTTCAAAAGTCTCAGGTCTGTAGGGTATGATTGTCCTATATCTCGATACACAGGGCCATGGTATTATATTTATAGATGGAAAGGACAAACAGTCATAGTCTTAGATTTGGAGAAGGCATCTCCTTTCTCCATGAATTTTTGCAAACTCTTTAATAGAAAATTAAAGCAGTTATCAATCAAAATTCATTGATGATAAAAAGTATCATCCTTGTACTGTATTAACCCACAAATTGTTTAGACCATAAATCTTCCAATATTCCCCAACTGCAACACAGCAATTATTTGGAAGCCCCCAGCCCCAGCACCACATTGCAATCTTTAGGATCCATGTGGAAATATTAGGGCCGTATGGCCTTACTGAAGCCCTGGGCCTTATATCGACCACTTAAATCTGATACTGTTAAGTGTAGCTAGTCAACTGTCTTGATACTTTCCAACAAAGATGTGGGCCGCGGCATGGTCAGTAGCGCGTCTTGACTGGTAATCGAAGGGTCGGCAGTTTGATCCCACCCCATGCCACTGATAGATGTCAAGAGTTTGGACACTCAGGTCTAGTGATTCGTGGCAAATTTCCAGTAAAGTCCCTGTAACAAGGGCACGCCCTAGCCCTGTCAATCAAGGGAGTGTACAGCCTTAAATACTGCATCATCATGCATTCTCTGACCAAAACATTTAGTCCACAGAATGGGATTGGTGGATGCTATTTACCATAAGGTTTGCAAAATTTTGTGAAAGGAAAGATAAACCCTCTCCTTCATAATAAGACTACGGGTATTACTCTCCTCTTCACCCATTGAACATAAGACAGGGGAGGGAAGAGTGGGTTTAACACCTTCAGTGCGATGGTGGCATTGACTTCATTCTGGCTAACACTAGATGATTTAATCAGCTTAGGAAATCCTTCTAGCAATTATAAGAGGCAACAACTATCATTGTTAGTGTTTTTACTCCCACTGGTCCTTCTTTAGCTGCATAAATCGTCTAATAATAGCCAGAATATATTGAGAATAGGCATCATGATAGAAAATACTGAGTTTATAGGCATGATAGAATTGGTTTAATATGGCATAGGCATGATAGAATTTGGTTTAATACTGGCCCCTTTAGTTTAATAGGCATCATGATAGAATTTGGTTTAATACTGGCCCCTTTAGTTTAATAGGCATCATGATAGAATTTGGTTTAATACTGGCCCCTTTAGTTTAATAGGCATCATGATAGAATTTGGTTTAATACTGGCCCCTTTAGTTTAATAGGCATCATGATAGAATTTGGTTTAATACTGGCCCCTTTAGTTTAATAGGCATCATGATAGAATTTGGTTTAATACTGGCCCCTTTAGTTTAATAGGCATCATGATAGAATTTGGTTTAATACTGGCCCCTTTAGTTTAATAGGCATCATGATAGAATTTGGTTTAATACTGCCCCTTTAGTTTTGTAGTACTATACCAGTTCTTCCCAGTCAATCCCAGGTAAAGGGTAATCTGTATACCAGGATTTTTAGGTCAGCAGTACAGTCACGCTTAAAAGTCGTGTCCTACTGCCTACTGTCTGGTTATTTTTATGGTGAAAAGACAAATATTATTTCAAAGTTAATATGTAGTACAGTCGTGATCATGAATACTTGAACTATTCTGTATGATGTAAACAAGACCGTAAGCTTTGACTATACTCTATTTTTTTCCAGCTGATGGTAAATTGAATCCCTTAGTAGCTGATTTCTCGATACTTAGTGAAAATATATGAAACTACTATGGCTGTGTGTCGTATTAATGCCAAGTTTTCATTATTAGCATCATATTTCGCTACAAAATCGACCTTATAGCTGAGTAACACAGATAGAAACATGGCAATTTACCCTCAGCTGGAAAAAAAATAGACTATAGTGAAACCTAGATATCCTGTAGTAAGAGAGAGGGGCCATCTTTTTCTTTGGACGCCATTTTGGTGCCTCAATTATCAAAGAACGAGGTGTTCTTCTATTTTTGATAGTATCAAATTGATATCCTAAGACCAAACTTTATATCCTGTACAATTATTCCCAAATGTGAAGGGGGATCACCGGCTTTTTTTTTTATCTTTCTCTCCTTTTCTCTCTTTCCCTGGCTTGTATCCATTCGGCCCCATTCAGCCAACTGTTTTAAGATGTTTATCCCCATCCAGGTGTCGATTTCTTCCTGGCGAGCGATAGCGAGCCAGCATTGTATGGAAAATCCGGCTTCGCCGGAGAAATTTTTCTGTCGAAAAATGTACAAATTTAGCTTGCTATAAAAAAAAAATATATACCTGCATATGCTGGCTCGCTGCCACTCGCCAGGAAAATATTGACACCTGGATGGGGGTAAACGTCTTAAAACAGTAGGCTGAATGGGGCCGAATAGATACAAGTCAGAAAAGGAGAGAAATAAAGCCTGTGACCCCCCCATAATTATAAGTATGGAGAGGAAGATATCCTCAGTGGCACCAAGATGGCGGAGGTTGGCCGATCTTTGTTACTGTAAGATCTCTAGTCATACCCATTTAGTTTTCAAAAATATATTAACCCCTTCCATACCGGTGACGTCTGTGTTGTCTTATTTTATCTATATTTAGACAATTTTATGCAGAATAAAAAGGGGAGACTCCAGGTTTTTTTTTGGCTCTGGTCAAAATTTCAAGTTTTTTGTTCTCTCTGTAAACTGCTTCTTTCAACATATGAGAATAGCATAGGAAGGAACAAAAACACATATTGCATCCATAACCCCCAGGGGCGGGGGTTCGCCCCAGGACCCCCAAAAAACTGAATAAAATTCAGTCAATCACAATTTTTTTTTTTTTTTGTCTGTAGTCTAAAGGGCTTCTGTAAGCAATAGAAATGATCATATGAGGGCATAAACACCCTTATTACATCCCTAAGGTACCCCTTTGGTGTGCCCAATATCAAGGATTTCGGTCAAATTCGAATGAATATGTACTCTAAAACGTGGGTGAAAAATAAATTTTAAATTAGTTAGCCATCAAAGGTCATTTTCTATAGGTAGCGCTCCCCATAGAACACATTTATGTAGGAGGGGTAACAAAACTAGACCACCAGAATGGATTTACACTTCTCTGAAAGTTACAAATTAAATTGCTAGTAATTACTTTTTGGCCCTAACGAGTCTATTAACTGGATTTGGTATTGCCCAAATGCATTCCCCATCTAACCATAGCAAATTGGCATATAAAAGAACATTCTCTCGTCGTTTTTTCGGCGATTTCCCGCAAATTTAGGAGATATTCTTACAGTTTCTTACAGTAGATCCTCTGGAAAAAGGCAAACTATGCCTGTGTATCCAGCTCAGTACCAGTACTTGCACTGCTGCGGTCGTTCACGGTGTTGGCGGCGGCGGTAGCAGACGCAACATTTTTACTATTCTGTATTTTTTTTTTATAATCAAACTTCAAATCTTGTCTTCCCCATGCTTTATCAAGATTACTTTCAAACTCCCTTATTGATTCGGAATCGACTACATACTGGGGCAGTGCGTTCCACTCATTTACCACTCTATCACAAAATGAGTTCTTTGCCTTCTCAAGCCTATTTCTTTCTTTGTAAATTTTCTTAGAGTGTCCTCTCGTTCTTGTTCCCTCCCGCATCAAGAAGATACCTTCACACACATCCTCATCGTACTTTCCTGACACTATCTTAAAAGTCTCTATCATATCCCCTCTCTTTCTCCTATATGCCAGTGTCCTCAACCTCTGCTCATAGCCCGCGTTCTTCAACGTTGGTACCAGCTTGCTAGCTCTCCTCTGCACTTTCTCCACTGCTTCTATATCCTTTACCATATATGGAGCCCACACCTGGTTCGCATATTCCAGGTGCGGCCTAACCAGCGCTGTATAGAGATTCCTGAAGATTTCTTCGTCAAGTGACACAAATGTCCTCCTTATCAGCCCTACAATTCTATTGGCTTTGTTTATCTTTTCCGCTAAATGTTCTGAGAAATTTAACTTATTGTCTATCACTACTCCTATATCCTTTTCTGCATTCACTTCCTCCATCGCTTCATACATACTGTATCCTACCTTGTCTATCTTGCTGGTCCCAATCCGCATGTACTTGCATTTTTTTGGATGAAAAGGCATTAACCAATGCTCAGACCATCCCTTCATGCCCTCCACATCTCCTTGAAGCAAACCCATATCTTCCTTACTCCTCACTCTTCTATACAGCTTAGTGTCATCCGCATACAGGTATACCTCGCTTCCATTAGTTATAACTTCAGGCAAGTCGTTGATAAATATAACGAACAGCAGTGGTCCCAACACAGATCCCTGAGGTACCCCACTTGTAATTTCCCTCCACCCCGAGCCTATTCCATTCACCAGTACCCTCTGTCTCCGATCTTTCAGGAAGGCTTCTATCCATTTCACACATTTCTCCCCTATATTATAGCTTCTAACTTTCTCTATTAACCTTTTATGTGGGACCTTATCAAAGGCCTTCATAAAATCGCAATATACCACGTCTATTACATCACCATCTTCTAGAATTTGCATCCAATCATCTACCACCTTAATTAGCTGTAGTACTGTCGACCTCCCCGGCAAGAATCCGAACTGTCTCCCACTGAAAAGTTGGTTTGACTTCATATGATCCATTATTCCTTCTCTAATTACCGTTTCCATTAGTTTACACACAACACTTGTCAAACTGACTGGTCTATAATTCCCTGGGTCATTTCTCTTTCCCTTCTTAAATATAGCTGTTATGTTCGCCTCTCTCCAGTCCATCGGGATTTGTCCTGTATTAAACGATACCTCCAATAACATTTTCAATGGCTCTACTAACATCTCCCCTCCTTCCTTTATGATTCTTGGGTGTATCCCATCCGGTCCCGGTGACTTACTTCTGTTCATTTTTTCTATAGCCCTTCTTATTCTAGCATGGGAAAACTCTATTAGTTCTAGTGCCGGTGCCTGTTTGATGGGAATAGTAGGCACTGCATCCTCCGACTCCACTGTTAGTACCCCCCCAAAGTATTTCCCCAGCACCTCTGCTTTCTCCTTATCAGTCTCCGCTCTACTCCCATCATTCAACCCCCCTACCAGCTCTGGGATCCCTACTCTTCTTGTTAACTTTTCCTGAATGTACTTCCAGAATATTTTTGGATTATCCTTCACATTTCTAGCTATCTCTCTCTCCCTCTCCTTGTTTCCCACCTTATTTTATTGTTTATTTGTCTGCGTTCCAGATCCACTTCCTTAGCCTCTATAGTAGACCCCCTGTTCTTTTTTAACAATTTTAATCTTTCCCACAATCGTTTCTTTCTTCTAATCAATATCCAAAGCTTTCTTTTCATTGACAATTCTGGGTTAGTTCTTTTCCTCAATTTTGTTTTATCCTTATATTCCCTTACTGGTACACTTTTGGATACAGCATTCTCCAGTTTGACTCTAATTTTCCTCCACATTCCTTCAGCGTCTTCACCGTTCAAGTATTCCCCCCAGTCAATGTCCAAACACCGTCTCAGCAGCTCATAATCTGCTCTATCATACATGTATATTTTTCTATTGCTTCTACTATCCCTCTCTGATTTAATGTTACAACTAAAGCTTATACAGGCATGGTCACTACGACCTATAGGGCTATCCACATTAACATGTTCCACTATATCCTCTTCATTGCTAAAAATCAAATCAAGTACACTCCCCTGCGTCCCATCTCTATATCTTGTCATCTCTACAATATGTTGCGTTAAAAAACAATCTCTCACTTTCTCTATAAACTTATTTTCCAGGCTACCCTGTCCCACTGGAGTAGTACAATTTGCCCAGTTGATCCTTGGCAAATTGAAATCTCCAATCAAAATTTTATATTTGTTCTCTCTATTATCTATCTCCTCCATTGCTTTCAGTAGGTTATCATCCTCTCCCCTGCTATTATTTGGGCTTCTATATATAGAGGCAATTAGAATTGATCCTCTTACACATTTTACTTCAATACACAAATACTCACAATACTGCTGTCTCATATCCACCTCATTAACCTTGAGCTCTTTTCTTACATAAATAAACAGTCCTCTTCCAACCTCTGCACTAATAGCATTTCTCTCATATAACTCAAAACCCTCCAAACTATATTCCACCAGTTCCCTTTCAATTCTAGCATTTTTTGGTCTTACTTCCTGTAGGGCTATGACATCAGGTTTTTCCTCTTCATCCTGCAACCTACATATCAGTTCTCTTTTCTTGTCCTGGGTAAACACATCTACATTACTAAACATAA
This sequence comes from Paralithodes platypus, assembly GCA_032716605.1. Taxonomy (NCBI): domain Eukaryota; kingdom Metazoa; phylum Arthropoda; class Malacostraca; order Decapoda; family Lithodidae; genus Paralithodes; species Paralithodes platypus. The sequence goes on along the minus strand of CM064503.1, from coordinate 33,383,433 downwards.
TCCTTAATCCATCTACCATTCCTTCAGCAATTACACCATCCCGCTCCTCCAGTCCGTACCCTACTCCCCCGTTAGCACTACTGGGTCTGCCTCTTTGTCTCCTGTCTCTCCCTGTGACACCTCCACCCCGTTCTCCTCCTCCGTCACAACTCCCATCACATTCTCTCCCCTCCCTCCCTTCTACTCTTATAAACCACTTCCTCACTTTTCCGTCCCTCACTCTCCAGTAAAAATTTCTCTTATCCTCCTCATCCAACTTTCCATTATTTTCATCAGCCTTTTCTTGTAATTCCTTAATTTTTTTCCTTTGTTCTATACTCAAATCCTTCTTTAGTCTTATGTGTTTCAGTTTATCATTTGTATTTAGCCTCCAACTAAAATTTGTCACAGTCTCCGCCACTACCCTAGTTTTAAACTGTACCCTTATAGGTCTCATCTCTCCCCTTTTATATCTACCTATCCTACTGACCTCCTCCACCTGCCCTTCCCATCCATATTCGTCCTCATCCACACCTTTCAAGACCTCCTTCACTGTCTCCATATCCCTCACTTCATTATCATTCATATGAGTCTCTATATCTCCATACAAGATTACACCCCTATCCCTGTCCATGGCCTCCCTCACGACACTCTCCTTGTTCTTCATGACCCCTACAACTGCACTCTCAAAACTTTTTTGGTCATATTCATTTCTTCCTTTTGCTCTTTCATAATATCCTCCAAATCCTTGACTTTTTGTTTACCTACCACCGTCCGTGCAGTCGACTCCTTTACTTCCGTGAAACGTCCTTCGTATTCCTTCAGCTGCTCCTTCAATGCCATATTCTCTGCTCCCAGTTCATCTACCCTTTTCAATACCATCTCTAGGCTCTCATTAACTGCCAAAATAGGCCTGCATTCACTTCCTTCGCTAGGCCTATTCCCTTCCCCACCTGTCACACCACACATTACACAGTGTCTTAACTTTCTCACCAATATCCCCTTTCCATTTCTCCGTATCACTCATCCACTTTTCCAAATCCTTCACAACAATACTAACCTCTTCTAACTTCTTATCTGTGCTCTTAAATCCCCGAAAACGTTGTAACCTTCCTTCCGCCTCCGTCATACCCGAAATTCCCTCTGCCATGTTTGTTTACAAACTCAACAACTCACAACCCTACCGCTGTCCCATCACTACACACTCTTATTACACTATATATCACCCCTCCACCACACCAATATATCCTCCAAACACTTCACTAAATCCTTCCTCTTCTTGCTATCCCCGTATGCACTCGATATTCCGTGAATTAATTGACAATTCCCATAACATATGCCGGAGCCTCATAACTTGCGTCCGCCTTCCGCCATGGTGTGCCGCCAGGGCACACCATTTGAAAGTCACATTTCAGCTCTACCCCAAACTAATGGTATAAAATATTTTTTTTCACCACCTTCTATTATTTATAGGGGAGAAAGCTGACGCTACTTTGTAGGGGATGCTGGTAGGATACACCATGCCAAAATTGGGGGAAATTTGGAAAAACTTCAGTGAGTTAATACTTTTTGTGAAATTCTGCACTCGCACGTACATAGAGAGCTGATTTTCTCATCGAGTCAACGTTACACCATGACGGTACATGTGGCAAAAGGCCAGCAATGAGTCTCTTATAGAAGCTGAGATAAAAATCATCCTGGAGTCTCCCCTAAGAACGATCTGATGGAGTTAAAAGGGATAAAGGAGAGAGTTGGAGATCTTTAATTGTTTGCTGCCCTTCCGAAACTGAGTAGAATAACCTAATAGTTGCCAAGTATAATGAAAAGGACGTCGGCGGTACAGAAGGGGTTAAGTGTATCATATTGTTCCCCTAAATACGGTAATAAAGTTATTCCTGTCCTGGACTATACACAGTCTTTGCAACAGGATATTTCTGTGGTAGTCACCCTTTACATATTTATGTTTCCTGATATTATATGTCAACATTTATATTTCATCACGTCCATTTTCATCAATACTGAATCAGTTTTTAATATAATCTCAAGCTTTCTAATTACTCTTCTCTTCATCTTATGCATGATATTTTGAGAATTTTGACAATGACCCGGTGTTTTCCCAAGACTGAGACTTCTACTACCTGTTATCTCAATGTTAAATACTTCCCTTTATCCACAGTCTTGGTTAAAAGTAGTATTCTATGGTACTTGATATTGTGTTGAACTACACTTGAGAAATACACGTAAGCTACAGTATAACAGTTGACCCTTTGATCCAAGAGATATTTCTTGTGTGGAACACACTAATTTGGTTGGAGCTATCCTACAAAAAGTATATTACACCAAAAAGTTAAGGAAAATCATTATATATCTGAGAAACACAACCCTGAACATGATAAATTTCCTTGCAAGCAGAATTTCACATGCGGGTTTGTCAGGTCCATAAAAATACATGTTTTTGCTGCCTCATTGCAACTTTAGATTGACAATGCATTGACTACGATAACTGTAATAGGTTACACACAAACTGAGTCATGATATATATGTATTATAGATGCTGCAGTTGCAGGTCCTACAGGAGGACTTGTTGAGTCTTGCTGAGGCACGGTTAGCACTATGCCAACATTAGCCAGTGATGACATGAGGCAGTGTTATGGCAGGACTTTGTAATGCACTTATTGCTTATAACCCCGTCTGAGCAATTGCAATGTGATGGAGAAGTATGTTGATCCGTTGTATGTAGGTCATTAAATACAGTAATTCTAACTTGAGATATAAAAACTTACGACTACGATGGCAGTAAAGTAACTAGAAAATATTGAACGTGTTCTTCATAGGGTGGACTGCAATGAATAATTGGTGTGAGCATGCCTGATGTCAAATAAAATTTGGTCATTGGATTTAAAAGAATAATGTTATTGTTGGAGAGTTTGTCAGAGCTACGAACATAGACCCTCTACTGTTGTCCTTGACTGTACTGTGTTTGCTGTCACCCCGGGCCTTATTCTCAAACTTGTGGCAGATATATATTAAAAACAAGCTGGACAGTCCCTTTCAAAGCTAAACAGAATGATATGGCGAGAACTACAATTTAAAGAAGTCTTTTATGATGTAGTAATGGAATACTGTATATAAATTGATAACTACAGTTCTGGACTAGTGAGGATCACTTATAGTTCACTAGCTTCAGAACTCGAGAGGAACATGTCTGAAACCCATTGGGATTTCTTTACCAACCCCAGTATTTGGTAAAAAGAGTAATTAGGGAAAATATGTGAAGAAATATAAATGACATTTTATGCTGGTCTCTTGTCCTACAGGTAAGGTGCCTTTCTCCTAACTGGACAGGGTGGTACACAATTTGGTTACCCCGCTCACAGAAAATGGCAATGCTGCCTTTCTATACATCAATGTAGCCAAGCAGTAAGCTGCGGGCATCATCCTATGGATATTTTGTCATAACAAACTCTGTCTTCACAACCATTATATACATTGCCTTTTATAATATCCATTACCTTATATACCTTGTGATGAGTTCGCCACACTTCTAGTGGCACTGAGGAGTGCACCGCCCCTGCAATAGGCCTGTTTATTACAGTGCCACCAGTGCGAAAAATTTAACTGCGATTTGGAAAGAATTTGTTATATCAATAAAATGAAGGACGGTAAAGCTCCAGGGTGCTCTGACATTGTCGCTGAGATGATAAAAGCCTCGGGGGAGACTGGTGTCAACTTAGTCACTGACTTGATAAACACCATTATTAAAGATGAGAAAATCCCAGAGGATTGGCTCAAAAGTGTAATAGTAAATATATACAAAGGAAAAGGGGATGTGCTAGATAGAGGAAATTATAGGGGCCTGAAAATGCTTGACCAAATCATGAAGGTCTGTGAGAGAGTCTTTGAGGGTTTGATCAGGCAATGCATCTCCATTGATGATATACAGTTTGGTTTTATGCCAGGACGGGGTACAACCGATGCTATCTTCATAGTCAGGCAGATACAGGAAAGATACTAAAAGGCAGGGATCTTTACTTTGTGTTTGTAGACCTGGAGAAGGCCTTTGACAGGGTGCCTAGAGATGTTGTGCAGTGGGCTATGAGGAAGCTGGTGCGTGTGATAATGAAGATGTATGAGGATTCGCGAAGTGCGGTGAGGGTGAAGGGTGTACTGAGTGATGAGTTCGCAGTCCGTGTTGGAGTCCATCAGGGTTCAGTATTAAGCCCCCTCCTCTTTATTATGGTCTTGGAGGCACTGTCTAGAGTTTTTAGAGGCAGACTCCCGCTGGAACTGTTTTATGCAGATGATTTAGTCCTAATAGCTGACAGTATGCAAGATGCCGAGGCCAAATTCAGAGAATGGAGAGAGGGCATGGCGAGCAAGGGTTTAAGAGTCAATATTAACAATACCAAGGTTATGCATTGTAGATTGAGACGAGGCCATACATACATAAAATTTGAAGACCGAGTGTTCCACACATCAGTGCAGTTTCAGTCTCTTGTCCTAATGGCAGCGTTCCAGGCAACCCTGTTAAGGGCTGCTTCACTTTTCAAGTTCTTGGATTTGAGATCGGCGCGTATAGTCCGATCCCAGGTCTTCCTCGGTCCATCCCTTGGTGCAGCTCCCTCCACAATTACAGACCTGCATTTTTTTCACCCAATTTTCTTCATCCATTCTCTCCATATGTCCATACCATCCCAGTCTACTTGTACGCATCACCTCGCTAATACTCTTTATACATAAACGTCTCCTCAGCTCAACATTTGTTATTCTATCCTGTAGCCTGGCCCCACACATCCATCTCACCATTCTCATCTCATTACGCTCCATTCTGTTGACATCCTCTACTTTAACGACCCATGTTTCTGAGGCATACGTCATTGCACTTCTAACACATGAGGCATACACCTTTCTCTTCAGGGGGAGAGGCATTCTTTTCATGGTCAGGATTGGCATCAATTCTCTGAACTTCCCCCAGCCACACCTAATTCTAGCAACAGTGGCAGCCTCGGCCCCACCACCGGCAGAGATGGTATCTCCTAGGTAACAAAACTTGTTCACCAGCTCCAAAGACTCATTTCCAAAATTCACAGCCACAGGATCATCACTTAACACAAGCTCGCCTTTGCACACTACGCACTCAAATTTCTCAATTTCTGACTTATCCTTCGGCAGGGGCCCCTTTATTCTACTACAGCGCTTACTCCCATGGTGTACCCAACATCGACAGATGCTACATTGAATTGAGTTAACGCCCACTCCCTTTCCACACACTGCACATGGGTATGCACCGCTCTTTTCCACATTGCTTCGTCTCAATCTACAATGCATAACCTTGGTTTTGTTAATATTGACTCTTAAACCCTTGCTCGCCATGCCCTCTCTCCACTCTCTGAATTTGGCCTCAGCATCCTGCATACTGTCAGCTATTAGGACTAAATCGTCTGCATAAAACAGTTCCAACGGGAGTCCGCCTCTAAAAACTCTAGACAGCGCCTCCAAGACCATAATAAAGAGGAGGGGGCTTAACACTGAACCCTGATGGACTCCAACACGGACTGCGAACTCATCACTCAGTACACCCTTCACCCTCACCGAACTTCGCGAATCCTCATACATCTTCATTATCACACGCACCAGCCACTCTTCCACACCAAGTTTCCTCATAGCCCACTGCACAACATCTCTAGGTACCCTATCAAAGGCCTTCTCCAGGTCCACAAACACAAAGTAAAGATCCCTGCCTTTTAGTAAATATCTTTCCTGTATCTGCCTGACTATGAAGATAGCATCGGTTGTACCACGTCCTGGCATAAAACCAAACTGCATATCATCAATAGAGATACTTTGCCTGATCAAACCCTCAAGGACTCTCTCACAGACCTTCATGATTTGGTCAAGCATTTTCAGGCCCCTATAATTTCCTCTATCTAGCGCATCCCCTTTTCCTTTGCATATATTTACTATTACACTTTTGAGCCAATCCTCTGGGATTTTCTCATCTTTAATAATGGTGTTTATCAACTCAGTGACTAAGTTTACACCAATCTCCCCTGAGGCTTTTATCATCTCAGCGACAATGTCGGAGCAACCTGGAGCTTTACCGTCCTTCATTTTATTGATTGCGTCGCTCACTACAGCTGGTGCTATCAAAGGAGGGGGCCCAGATATTGGTTTTTTCGATACTAAGCTGTTCCTTATCCCATTCAAACTCTACATTTAGCAATCGTTCATAGTGTACCTTCCATGCTTCTCTTATTTCATTTTCTGCATACACAATCTTCCCATTATCATCTCTAACACACTGTTCACCTATAATATCCCTACTGTAATTTTTAACTCGCCTAGCTAGGTTGAAGATCCCATTGGGATTGTCAGTGTTACACACTTGTTCGAGGACCAGGTCCTTAATGCGATGTTTAGCATTGTAAATAACTCTTTTGGCAGTTCGTTTAGCTGCCTGGTATTCCTCCCTGCTGCCTCCTTTCTTCCATGCTTTGAAGCATCTCCTTTTCTCTTTCACAGCATGTTCTACCTCATCGTTCCACCACCAAGAGGTCTTATTCCTGGGGTGACCCTTTGTTTTACCACAGACTTTGTCAGTGGCAGCGATAAGGCTATGTAAAATGCCCCAGAACGAGAAGCCCACCACAGAAGCCACGAACGAACACCACACAGAAACACCCAAAGGAAAGGTCCACAGAACGAAAGGACCAGCTGACCGAGCCAGCCAATTCAGACAGGCCCAAGCCCGCAGGGCTAAGCAGCTCCAGGCCGCACCTAGATACCCCTTCTAAACTGACCATTTTTCCACACCTCACGTACACTACCCCCTCGTGTCCTACACTCCTAACTACAAAGATGATGAACAGGAATATACATTCATATTAAAAACACCCATGCCCTGTCCCTATGTTGAGCCAATGCCAACACATCAGACAGCCATAATTATATCTATGTATGTTCTTACATCCGAGAAGTAGAAGTTATATATCTTAGAAGTTAAAACACCCACGCCTGTCCCTAGACCTCGTATATCATTTCCCATGACGAGTATAGTGTTACGACTGGGGTTTAAATATATCAGGGCTCTTATTCATTGGACTAGTAATGGCATAAATGTTACAACGGAAAGCGCTAGCTCCAACCTCTGATGTATATTCCCAGTGAACAAAGAACACAAATACTCTACAGAGTTCTATATGCAATAATAGGCTATCAAACTCTCAATAAATGTGCGTCTACTCTAGGCTTAATGTTATGTGAAAACAGCCTATTACTACCTATAACCGAAGGTGCTTGGTTATGGTATGCAAAGTAAGGTGGTAAGAGAAGTTACAGCTTACGTTACTTTAATCAATAAATGTCAGGCACTCCTGCATGAAAGAAAGTGCACTAAAGTCCTTCAACACTAACAAGGAATCTTCTTTAAATGTTAGATGCTATAAAGATGCTCGTATCGGAAATGGAACCCAAAAAGGCAGGCAGCGGAACAATGCTCGAGCAGGCTATGCACACAAAAAGGCAGAATATATAATGCCGTCGGAGCCAAGAACATCCTAAACACTACAACAATAATAATCGCCACGACAATGCAGTATTCCTATCAACAAAAAGAGCCTAAGTCGTTTGTGTCTCCATACATCAAACTAGGCTGCGAAATGCTTGTGTAATCATAAATGGGTATGCATAAAAAGAGTAATTAGGTTAATATACTTAATGTCTACTTTGACTGATAAAGACTAGCTAGAGTCAATGATACGAGATACTGGTGCGCATGGCATGCCGCATAGCCTAGTGCAAATCTCAAGTCTGTGCGTCAAATATTACGTTGTTGTTGTTGTCACCACCATAGGTGGTGATGGGCTGGTCTATCAGAGTGAGAGCTGAGCAATCTCTGCCATACCCATAGCTTACTCTGACTGTTCCTTTAACTTATATATTTTCTAGATCTCAAGTGACGGCGTCTCTTCCGTGGATTGACCTCCCAATCTACCAAGATTGGAAGCCAAAGCGTCACATTTTTCCCTTGCTCCTCAACTTTCTCTTCATAATTGCTGAGGGGCACAGGGCCCTGGGTGGGGCTTTGGTTTCCCTGGCATTTCCGCACCCTCCTCAGCTCCCCGCCATGGAGTGGCTTCGGTCACCCAGGCTTTATTGTGGTCGGCGGGGAGGGTTCTGTGGGGGCACTCGGTTATGGCCTTGGAATTGCTCGGGGCCTTGGGGCTGTTCGGCCAGGCAGCTTGGGGAACAACAACAACAACAACAACTAACATACATAGGTTATATCAGACCTTAACACACAATACAACTGGCCAGCATGAAGATGATTTTGCAGAGTTAACCAGAGGGGGTATAATATTAATAAAAGGTGGTGAAAGATATGAAAAAAGAGAGAGGTAGGCAGAGGAAAAGATTCTCAGGTGCGGAGAGGGAGACAGGTAGCAAGGGATAAAGATGGATGCGTTCTAGAAACCAGATCTGAGGGAGAGAGTGGCGAGGAACTGTATATATACTCGCACTAGCTCGAGCCGCGTGGGAAAAAAGCGGTTACAAGTCCTCTAGCCACTAGCAAGGGAGCTAGCAGCATGGTAAGGACCTCTCTCCACCAACCCCCACGAGGCAGCCAGCCGTGACGTCATCGAGCGGGACAAAAACACTGCGCGCTCCCTCTCACTCTGTTCTACTCTCTCTCTCCCTCTCCCAGATCCCATCATTACTAGTTAATGATAAAACATATACTTTACAATTAAATATATAAAGCCTTGACATGGGTGAAAACAAAGAACCTTTCTGGACTGCCCATGACACGAGCTTTCATATGAAATAAAGCACACTCTAATACATAAACTGTAGCCCCATCCACTGCCCTGGCGATCCTAGTGAGTCACTGTAGGACAAGCCATGCGGTTCTAACGGAGTGGTTAACGTCACACCCCCCCCAAGATTTTTCTCAGAGGCCCCAAGGCTCACAAAAATCTGATGGTTAGAACCCATGCTATATCTCCACTTCCCATCACCCAGCGGCAGTAAAATATCTGGCACAGTTCTTCAACAAAACATTTTTCAAAATTATAACCCTCCCCAACACCATAGGTTAAATTATATGTAGTTATGCTCCTCAAGAGCGAGCTTCTCTAGCCCAGCATTCTGAGAGGAGTGCAACTCAGAATTACTGCTATAACATACTAAAAAAATTCAACTATCAAAGAAAGAGTTTTTATTTGATTTTTTATGTTTATAATTTGTTTATTTCGGCTGCACTATAGGGGCAAGCCTAGTTTTTTCTTCTATACCAAACGCTCAACTCCTGCTTTACGACCCAATACGCTGTGCTACAACCGCGAGCCAACAAGCACCAAGCGCAAAATACTATCCAAACTAAAGCAGGAGGCTACCCGTGTGTCAATCTACCCAGGATCATATACCCTTGAACGACCATCTGCAACCACGTTGTCACAACCGGCAATATGGCGTATGTCCAGGTTATATACCAGTAACCTTAGTGACCACCTGGTCAGCCTCATATTCCGATTGTGAAACTGGTCCAAGAACTTGAGAGGGTGATGATCTGGGTTAACTACAACGATCGGACCATAGGCTGGAACATAGACCTCGAATTGCCCCAGCGCAAGCACAACCGCTAGCAGATCCTCCTCGACAACAGAGCAGCTCCCCTGGGCCGAATTGTACTTCTCCGAGCAGAAACTAACAGGATGCTCCAGCCCATCATCGTCCTTTTCCACAAGGACGGCACCAGCCCCCACACCACTAGCCTCCGTTGCTAGTTGGAAAGGTAGGCTAAAGTCAGGGGCCCTGAGGATCGGGTGAGTGCACAACAGGTGTTTTACTTCTCTAAACACCTTCTCACACTCAGGCGCCCATTTGAACTTCTTATCCTTCCAGTTATCCTACACCTGAGCTTGACTGTCCCGTTCTCCTTCTCCACCTTGACTGCTAAACGTCATCACAGGCACAGTGAGAGGCTCAGGGAGGTGCCTCCCATACTCCTTCATGGGATTAACATGACATAACTGATTGCGCTTCCGTCTGTCTGGAGTGGCTACCAAGTAAACCAGGTCCGATAGCTCCTCCACCACCCTATAAGGACCAGCGTACTTCGCGGATAAGGGGTGACCTACAAGGGGCAGTAGAATCAACACCTCCTGACCCACGTGAAACTCCCTGAGTTCAACCTTGAGGTCGTACCTGTCCTTCCTGAGGGCCTGAGAGCTAGTCAAATTACGGCCAGCCAACTCCAGACTGCGCAACATCCGTTCTCGACTGTTGAGGACACACTTGAGCATAGAACAAGGTTTTTCTGCGCCCTCCCATACTTCTTCAACCATATGGAGAGGCCCTCTGACACAGTGTCCAAAGACGAGCTCATTAGGGCTGAATCCCAAACTCTCCCCAGGTACCTCCCACACAGCAAACAAAACACATGGCAGGCCAAGATCCCAATCCCTCCCACTCTCAAAGCAACAACAACAAAGCACAGATTTCAAGGCTGAGTGCCATCGCTCTAACACATCCTGGCTCTCCGGATGATACGCAGATGACACAACCCCAACAATCTCATGCTGCAGCATTGCTTGAACCAAGAGGCTAGAAGTGAAGTTGGGTCCCTGGACTGACTGAATCCCCTGCGGGTAACCATACCGGGAAAAATACACTAGCAAGCTTCGGACCACCGTCTTCGCCGACCCATTTCTCATAGGGTACGCGTCAGGGTACCTTGTTGCTACATCTCCCGACTGTGCATCACTGTCCTCCTTCAACTCTTTCGTCTTTTTAAGCCCATCCTGCCTTTTCCACAACAGTTACTGGGTCTTCTTCAGACTCGATATTTGGTCCTAATACTGAGTCCCCGAGAAGGGCCGTTGATACTAAACTCTCAACCGCATCAACTTCCAACCCCTTGTCGGTACCCTTCCTCCGCTGATCTAAAGATTGTTGACCAGAATGTGACTCCCTGGATGCAGGATCTCCGGTGACAACACACGCCATAGGCTGCCCCGGACACTTCTCAACCCACTCCTGCTCCTCCCTACTCACGTCGGCCGGCTTCTCGGCAACGACCAAGGGTGGAGCCTCAGAAGTAGGCCCCGCAAAGTCGTTGCCGAGAAGGAGGTCGACGCCCCCAACAGGCAACTTCTCCACAATTCCTACATCCAGGTCACGAGTCACACCATCAACTTCCACCTTCATTCTTACAAGCGGGTATGACCTTGTCGCATTAACTCCCTGAACCACAACGACCCGCGCCGTATTGACAGGTTTACCAGTGAAATTTCTCAACAGTGTTTGCGATGCCCCAGTGTCACGCAAAATTCTCACCTCGTCTTCTACCCCCCCACTCCACACAACCGAGTCCCCTGTGGTCACTAAAGGCATCACAGACAGGGAATAAGCCTTCCGGATCCTTCTGCACTGGCAGTGTATTTACCTCGGAAGAAATGCCTCTAACAAACTCCGATGTCCTCTTGAACACTCCAATGCCGTGAGCAAAAGACACGGCTGCCGGAGGAGGTCGACTAGGGCACTCATTTGCCTTATGACCCTCCTGGTGGCAACTAAAACACATAAATTTTGGTTTCGGCTTATACTGTGATGTAAAAGGCCCCTGACTTTTCACATACGGTGTGGTGTAAGGTTTGGATTCAGTTTTAGTTTCATGGCTCTTCTGTTTAAATGTGTCATTGTTACGGGGAGGGGGAGGATAACGGTCCTTAGCACTTACATCGTACTTCTGTGAGGACCCGCAACCCCGAATCAACGACAGCCGTCGATCAGCCATTTCTGCTGCTTCGACTAGAGTTCTTGGGTTTTTCTCCTTCAAGTTCAAAGTTAGATCACCGCCCGTGCTCTTAAAGAACTGCTCCAACATCATTAACTGCCTAATTTCATCAAATGTTGTGACCTTCTCAGATCGGAGCCAGTTCCCCATAGCATCGGACAAGTCCCGGGCGTGTTCCAAAAAGGTGCTATCTCTTCCCTTAGTTACACCCCGGAACTTCAAACGATACGTTTCTGGTTGCAGTTCGTAAGCCCTCAGGACAGCCTCCTTGAGATCCTCGTACACAATACATAACTCCAAAGGTAACGCATCGTAGGCTTTAAGACCCTTGCCTATTAATCTAGAGGATACAAGTGCTGCCCATTTATTCTCTGGCCACTGGTGTTCCTGGCACTTCTTCTCAAAGCGTGTGAAAAATTCTGTTACACCACTCTCATCAAACACCGGAACCAGTTTCAATAAGTGCGAGAGAGACTGCTCATGAACACGGTTACCAGCCCCAAGTCGCTGTCCCGTTGTCTCTACTCGCGACTTCTCTACGTCCATGTCGGCACAGTACCTAGTCGACTCTAAGTCAGCTTGGATTTTTGCTAGCTCTATGTGCTGCTGACTGATAGTTTTTCTCTCATCTATCTTGGCTAATTCTAATTGCTGCTGAAGCTCACATGCCCTTTGTTGCTGCTGAAGCTTAGCTAATTCGAGCTGAAGCAATAATTCTGGAGTTAACCCTTGAGGAGGTGAAGGTGCTACAATGTTTGAAATTACCGGTGGTCCCCCCAGGGGCAACCCACCCTGTCAGTCACCACCCAACTGCGGAAGTGTACCCGGGGTCGGCAAACTACTGGGATGGCTGGGAGTCGAGTGTAGGGGAAGCATGGCCGAAGGGCTCTGAGCACTCAACCCATCTCGCTCACCAGTCACCCTGCCCAGTACACACGTTATCAAGTTATCCCTGGTCATGCTGCTAGTAACCGCATGACCGATAGCTGTGGCCAGGCATTGAAGACCGTACCGATTCATACCCTCCAACCGCTCGGCAGTAACAGGCCATTGCAAAAATATCCTAGCATCCTCCTCACAGTTCACCCGATTAACCATATCATCATACTGCTGTTCCTCAGTTTCGACATTACGTACTGTGTCTCCATTCTCCTCTGATCCGGTATAAGACATGATGCTCACAAAAATTTCCCACCTCAATATTCAGAAAAGAAGTACCCCAAACTCTTATACCTCAATATACACAAAAATTCTCGGAAATACTCAAGGGCTATACTATGTTGCAAAAAAAAATTATTCTTGCTGATCCCCGCAAAATATTCTCCAAAACAACAAATGTTCCCTGCTAATAAATGTAGGTTCACCAAATCCTAGGTAAGGTCGCCATTTGTTACGACTGGGGTTTAAATATATCAGGGCTCTTATTCATTGGACTAGTAATGGCATAAATGTTACAACGGAAAGCGCTAGCTCCAACCTCTGATGTATATTCCCAGTGAACAAAGAACACAAATACTCTACAGAGTTCTATATGCAATAATAGGCTATCAAACTCTCAATAAATGTGCGTCTACTCTAGGCTTAATGTTATGTGAAAACAGCCTATTACTACCAATAACCGAAGGTGCTTGGTTATGGTATGCAAAGTAAGGTGGTAAGAGAAGTTACAGCTTACGTTACTTTAATCAATAAATGTCAGGCACTCCTGCATGAAAGAAAGTGCACTAAAGTCCTTCAACACTAACAAGGAATCTTCTTTAAATGTTAGATGCTATAAAGATGCTCGTATCGGAAATGGAACCCAAAAAGGCAGGCAGCGGAACAATGCTCGTGCAGGCTATGCACACAAAAAGGCAGAATATATAATGCCGTCGGAGCCAAGAACATCCTAAACACTACAACAATAATAATCGCCGTGACAATGCAGTATTCCTATCAACAAAAAGAGCCTAAGTCATTTGGGTCTCCATACATCAAACTAGGCTGCGAAATGCTTGTGTAATCATAAATGGGTATGCATAAAAAGAGTAATTAGGTTAATATACTTAATGTCTACTTTGACTGATAAAGTCTAGCTAGAGTCAATGATACGAGATACTGGTGCGCATGGCATGCCGCATAGCCTAGTGCAAATCTCAAGTCTGTGCGTCAAATATTACGTTATAGGGAAGGGTAGCTCTCTTGAGAAACCTTAATACCGAAGTATTAAGCGTTCTCCTGGCGTACCTCAAAGACAAACAATCGAGACTAGAACAGTGCAGAATGGTATAGGCAAAAAGCCCTCATTCGTGCATGCTCTACTCTCAATGGCACACAGACTAGAATTTACTCAATCAACTCCAGTTCTCAGGTATGTCGTGCAGCTTTTAACTAAAGCCAGCACTCATAGGAAACAATACCTTATAATATCAGACTCCTAGTCTAGCATTATCTAATCCAGCAGAACACTAATAATTAAAGGAAGCAGTACTAAACAATATGAATGTCAACCAATGCTTCGTGATCCTCTTATCTTAACAACTAACATACATAGGTTATATCAGACCTTAACGCACAATACAATTGGCCAGCATGAAGATGATTTTGCAGAGTTAACCAGAGGGGGTATAATATTAATAAAAGGTGGTGAAAGATATGAAAAAAGAGAGAGGTAGGCAGAGGAAAAGATTCTCAGGTGCGGAGAGGGAGACAGGTAGCAAGGGATAAAGATGGATGCATTCTAGAAACCAGATCTGAGGGAGAGAGTGGCGAGGAACTGTATATATACTCGCACTAGCTCGAGCCGCGTGGGAAAAAAGCGGTTACAAGTCCTCTAGCCACTAGCAAGGGAGCTAGCAGCATGGTAAGGACCTCTCTCCACCAACCACCACGAGGCAGCCAGCCGTGACGTCATCGAGCGGGACAAAAACACTGCGCGCTCCCTCTCACTCTGTTCTACTCTCTCTCTCTCTCTCTCCCAGATCCCATCATTACTAGTTAATGATAAAACATATACTTTACAATTAAATATATAAAGCCTTGACATGGGTGAAAACAAAGAGCCTTTCTGGACTGCCCATGACACGAGCTTTCATATGAAATAAAGCACACTCTAATACATAAACTGTAGCCCCATCCACTGCCCTGGCGATCCTAGTGAGTCACTGTAGGACAAGCCATGCGGTTCTAACGGAGTGGCTAACGTCACAATAGATATATGTAACCCGTGCTCAGTCGCCCCCTTGCATTGTTCCTCTAGTAACTAAGTGTCTCTATAATATTAACTGCCACCAGTATTGATACGACATAGCGGCACTGTCCTTGTGTCGTATTGTGCCAAGTACAGATCAACCAGGTTTCATCACCTTATTAGGACGACGACTATAATGTCGTCGTTCATCGATGTATGCAATCCTTAGTTTAAGTATTAACCTCTGAAGTGCGCATGGGGGTAATTGGAAACGTCCCCCTGTGCTGACGTATTTGAGGTGTTTCCGTCACTAAAATATTCATTGTGCCATTAATAGCATTAATACTTATCCATATGCGCCTATTATGGGTTGATTATAAAGGTATTAACCTGAAACAACAATAAAACGAGTGAAAACAGCGTTTGGATGGTCAAAATCGGAGATATAGCCCGCGAGTTGTATAATGTATGGGTGAGGCAATCTGCTTTCCCGCCAATTTCCCCCAAGGCCACTGAGACACAGTCGATCGATACTCTCTCTCTCTCTCTTGCACTCGCTTGCTATCAGTGATGACCACACCCTCCAATCGGATTTCTAATGTTAGCACGAAAATATACCTCAGAATAAGGGAATAACAGGGAAAATAGGTGATAACTGAAGGAGAGGAGGAAAGTGGGGAAGGAGGGGAGGTAGAGGACTGAGATTTTGCATGGCCCAGGGGCCAAAAATAAGTTTTTTCGATGTCAAAAGTTGATTTTTTTTTTCTCTGACTCTTAAGAGTCTCCCCGCAGTGCGCCGGGGGAACTCTTAAGAGTCTCCCCGCAGCTCCCGGGTTAATATTAGCATTCCCTAACATCTTGTCTTGCCAGACTAAGCTTTCTGAAGACCCATCGCCCCATAAATCTATGTATTCAATCCTTAGGTTAAGTATCTTTATCCGCCATTGTGTTCACCTTTTTCCATTTACTTTTCCACAATTGTCATACGTCTTCCCCTTGCCTCCTTCGTATCCACAGTCCACACTACGCCAATTTACTTCGTGTCATACACCTCTTACCCCAACCAGAGATTGTATAAGAGAACCTTGTTACCAGTATCTTTTTTTTTTTTTTCTATATTCCAACTTACTTCCTCTCGGGCATAGGCTGAGAGCCTTAACATTCACCGCTCTACAATGAACAGTGAAGCCCGTGAGGTCTTGTTCCAGTCTAGGGAGTGAGACATGTGAAGCACGTAGAGTACAACGAGCACCTGCCATCTTGCCTTCACATGAGGCACGGTGCTCACTCATGGCCCGAAACGACCCCATCTCTGAAGCCATCTCGTTCCCGTGCTTCACTGTCTCAACCCCTACACTCGGACTCTCACACATACACACACAACGCCACCTGTTGAGCAGATAACTCACCAGGCATTGCACCCCTATAGCATATTTTGAATATGGGAATATTCATACACTGCTATTTAATCAGGGAACAATGAGGGTATTTTATTGACGTTTCGGTGGGCTTGTGGTAATACACTGATACTAGGTACAGCACAAATTCCATCCCAATAATATCTTCCCATTGATACATCGGGATTTGAACCCGGGACCTTTGGATTACCAGGCCAGTGGCAAGACCACTCCACCACACCTCCCCTAGTCATAAGTACCCCGAAACAATAACTAAGTACCCCTACGAACTGCCGCTTTTGTTGGTATATATATATTTCATAGAAAACGCAGTTCCCAGGGCCAACTAATAGTATCCATAACCCCTCGGACTGATCACATAACTCTATCTTTTCCAGACTCATATACCACCCCATAGTTGCATTCCCCGGTAGCATTTGGCTAACGTACTTCCACTGCCTTTTCAAACTCCAATATCAACTGCAGCCTAATGCCACCCCCACGCCCAGAGACCTTAGGGTCAAATTCCCCTGAACTCCTCCCCTCTCATTATAAGACCCCGCGCTTCTCTACTCTTGTCCGACCTAGCCTCTCTCTCATACCTCTTGAAGATCCTTGAATTTCCCGTTGCTAACGCTCTCCAACCTTTTAAATATATACTCCTATCCAGCCTACCTTCACTTAGTAGGCCAGAACAACATTAGAACTTTACTAACCCCTTGCATGCCATCTATTCTCTTACAACCCATTCACAACCCTGCACCCAATGGTCGTCGGTGCGAGGCTATCCGCCTCACCAGTAACTAACTTCTATTTGCCATACTTCCAGATAAATGTGGCAGAGTTAGCAACCCAGTCTCCACCACATCCAGCAAACCCTACAATTAACAACCAGCCGAGTAAAACCAGCTAGCCAAGGCACCTTCGGTTTTGGTATTAAGGACACCCACATCTGTCTCATACACAGAGGGTTATTACAAACACTGGTGATATGGCAAGCCCCTAGCCACAGCCGCCGGACGACTATCACAGAGAGAGGGCGCCCAGCTCCCCCTTTTTGCCCACCCGAGGAGGGAGACCCCCACCCCCGCGGAGGTATACCTGGCCCCTGTTTTGACTTCTGAGTCATTGCCAGGTAGCACAGGAATTCTTCCTATCAATGAACTAACCATGCGTGACTAACACCTTTACTAACCTCTATTAACTCACAATAAACCATTTACCTTTCTTGCATACTCTGATCACTAAATTAGCACCTCAGCTATACCATAGAATGAAGATTGAACAATCTAAGAGAGACGCTCCTATCACAGCTGTCCCCATCCTCCTCGCAAAGTAGATCCAGTCTCTCTCCCCTAAATACTTCCAGTATAGCCAAAATAGTACCTCTTAGTTATATTAAAATATGAAGGCTTCCTATAGCCATGTGCCACAACAGTAATCACCATCTTACCTAGTCCCCATATATTGAGAGCTCAAATAAGTCCATAAGACTCGAGATCCCTACTGTCTACAGGGTCCAGAACCGAGCCTATAAACCTAGCTCCCGCCCCCAGTCAAATCAGTTGAAAGCTAGACACCAACCAGTGGTCACTACCCTGCAGTTAACCTCTAGCGCTGCCCTTGTGTTGTTCCGGAGTTAAGAGATTCCAGATCCGGCAGACTCTGTGGCAGAGAAGACTAATAGAAGCATCTGTCCATGTACAAGTCCTAACGTGCACCTTATAACCTTCACACAAATTCGTGGGTATATAAGTGTGTAGCCAGCAACGATCGTCAAGAGATCCGACTTGAGAACTTCCTACATTTTGGACCACCTGGACGGCCGAGGAACCAGTCGTTAGCCCCCAACATCACCGGAAGCAAGATAACCAGGACCAGATCTACAAATACTATTCAAGATTCATGTTGCTAATACTAAGTGTTATAGTACTAGTTTGACACTCACTATTAACTTTCTATAAAGTGGCTAAAACCTTGCCCAGTGTAACTCATATTTAACCATTCCATTCGGGACGTACTAAGCGTATCAGTGCTCATTAATTAACAGGCGACATTGACTCTCGTAATTACCTTATTCAGATATTAAAACTCTAGTGATATCTAACGTTCGCCCACTGATTTGTGTTCTACGTATTTCTGCCATAAGAATATAAAACTTAGATCAGTACCCCCATGAGGTTACTAGAGATTCCGTGTTCTACAATATACGCGTGTCTAATCCTAACTGTGAGCTGCTACTTGGGCACGCGACCAGCCAGTAAGAGATCAAATCAGTGAAATTGAATTACATGAATATATTGAGGCCTTCCCGTAAAATAAAACTTGCTAATTAAACCCGTGATCAGAAGAATATACCTGAACGTTGGAAGTGGGAGACTAGGCTCCATCCAGATCCGCTAATGCTAGCAGTTCCTTTCTATTATTTGTTTTGTGCGAGAATTACTATCTTTCCATGCTCTTTATTTACTTACTTCAATAAACTTGAACTTGTGTCGTGTTACCGTGTGTTTATTTTGTGTTCTCTATTCCTCATACCTTGTATTGTGCATGCAGCCTTATATACCCAGTCAATTAGAACTCACATTACCCAAGTTAAACCTGTAGAAAAACAGGGCATAACACTATGCTTAAGAAAGTTCCATTGGCTATTTACATCGTTAGGCCTAGCTTCCTTATTTCTATTCATTTCCTCCAGTTCATTATGAAACCTATCCCTAACTTCCTTGTCCTTCAGCAGCCACACTTTCCTTTTGGGTATGTAAACCTTCTTGCGCTTAGGATCTCTGTATAAGCTCATGTCGCACACAAGTAGCTTATGCTGGGGGATACATTCTTCGCTCGGGATGACCTTTACATCTCGAACTAGTTTCCAGTCTTTCCTGTTAACCAAGAAGTAATCTATCTGGCTACTGGAGACCCCAGAGTTATATGTGATCAGGTGGCTCTGTCTTTCTTGAACTTTGTGTTACACACAACCATGTTGAATGCAACGCAGGACTCCAATATATTCGCCTTCTAGATTTCTCCTTCCGTAACCATTTCCTCCATGTACCCCCTCGTATCCATCTGCAGATGCTCCCACGTGACCATTGAGGTCCCCCCCCACGATTGTTATTTCGTTCTCCGAGAGGCCTGAAATGACACTGACGGTGTCATTCCAGAAGTCCTCTTTTATCTCTTTCTGTAAACCAGCCTGTGGGGCATATGCAGATATCACATTCAGAATTCTTTCACCAACTTTCAACTTCAAAACAATCAGCCTTTCACTAACTCTCATAATCTGAAGCACACTTTCCGCCAGCTCTTCAGCCACCAGAACACCCACTCCTACTTTCGCTTTATCAGTCTCCACACCCATCCAGTATATCCTATATATTTTCCTCCTTCCGACAATCCACTGTACCCCATGCCTCTTCCAGAGTGTTTCCTGGGTACAGCAGACGTCCACTCGCCTCCTCTCACACATCTCAGCCACTTCATTCGCACGCAGATTCAAACTACCAACATTCACACTAGCAAGTCTGAGTTTGTGGGGGGCATTTGTCATTGTCCTGTGCGGTTTTGTTTCATCGGACTTACGTTTATTTTCTTTGATTTTAGTCATAGTTAGGTAGGTTTGGCTGGCAGATGGCCATGTGGAAAAGAGCGGTGCATACCCATGTGCAGTGTGTGGAAAGGGTGTGGGCGTTAACTCAATTCAATGTAGCATCTGTCGATGTTGGGTACACCATGGGAGTAAGCGCTGTAGTAGAATAAAGGGACCCCTGCCGAAGGATAAGTCAGAAATAGAGAAATTTGAGTGCATAGTGTGCAAAGGCGAGCTTGTGTTAAATGATGATCCTGTGGCTGTGAATTTTGGAAATGAGTCATTGGAGCTGGTGAACAAGTTTTGTTACCTAGGAGATACCATCTCTGCCGGTGGTGGGGCCGAGGCTGCCACTGTTGCTAGAATTAGATGTGGCTGGGGGAAGTTCAGAGAACTGCTGCCAATCTTGACCATGAAAAGAATGCCTCTCCCCCTGAAGGGAAAGGTGTATGCCTCATGTTTTAGAAATGCAATGACGTATGCCTCAGAAACATGGGCCGATATAGTAGAGGATGTCAACAGAATGGAACGTAATGAGATGAGAATGGTGAGATGGATGTGTGGGGCCAGGCTACAGGATAGAATAACAAATGTTGAGCTGAGGAGACGTTTAGGTATAAAGAGTATTAGCGAGGTGATGCGTACAAGTAGACTGGGATGGTATGGACATGTGGAGAGAAAGGATGAACAAAATTTTGTGAAAAAATGCAGGTCTGTGATTGTGGAGGGAGCTGCACCAAGGGGTGGACCGAGGAAGACCTGGGATCGGACTATTCGTGCCGATCTCAAATCCAAGAACTTGACAAGTGAAGCAGCCCTTAACAGGGTTGCCTGGAACGCCGCCATTAGGACAAGAGACTGAAAATGCACGTATGTGTGGAACACTCAGTCTTAAAATTTTATGTATGTATGTACTGTATGTATCCATATAAAGCAATATTATTGCACCATATGCGCATATTTTACTTTGTATATGTAAAATGCCCCAGAACGAGAAGCCCACCACAGAAGCCATGAACGAACACCACACAGAAACACCAAAGGAAAGGTCCACAGAACGAAAGGACCAGCTGACCGAGCCCGCCATTCCAGACAGGCCCAAGCCCGCAGGGCTAGACAGCTCCAGGACACACCCATTTACCTTTTCTAAAACTGACCATTTTCCACACCTCACGTACACTAACCCCCTCGTGTCCTACACTCCTAACTACAAAGATGATGAACAGGAATATACATTCATATTAAAAACACCCATGCCTGTCCCGACGTTGAGCCAATGCCAACACATCAGACAGCCATAATTATATCTATGTATGTTCTTGCATCCGAGAAGTAGATGTTATATATCTTAGAAGTTAAAACACCCACGCTTGTCCCTAGACCTCGTATATCATATTCCATGACGAGTATAGATATATGTAACCCGTGCTCAGTCGCCCCTTGCATTGCTCCTCTAGTAACTAAGTATTAATATTAACATTCCCTAACATCTTGTCTTGCCAGACAAAGCTTCTGAAGACCCATCGCCCCATAAATCTATGTATGCAATCCTTAGGTTAAGTATTTTTATCCGCCATTGTGTTCACCTTTTTCCATTTACTTTCCACAATTGTCATACGTCTTCCCCTTGCCTCCTTCGTATCCACAGCCCACACTACGCCAATTTATTTCGTGTCTTACACCTCTTACCCCAACCAGAGATTGTATAAGATAACCTGGTTACCAGTATCTGTCATAAGTACCCCGAAACAATAACTAAATACCCCTACGAACTGCCGCTGTGGGTGGTATTTTATATTTAATAGAAAACGCAGTTCCCAGGGCCAACTAATAGTATCCATAACCCTCTGACTGATCACATAACTCTATCTTTTCCAGACTCATATACCACCCATAGTTGCATTCCCCGGTAGCATTTGGCTAACGTATTCTACTGCCTTTTCAAACTTCCATATCAATTGTAGCCTAATGCCACCCCCACGCCCAGGGACCTTAGGGGCAAAATTTCCCTGTAGCCCTTGAACTCTCCCCCCCCCTCTCATTAAGACACCCGCGCTTCTCGACTCTTGTCCGACCTAGCCTCTCTCTCATACCTCTTGAAGATCCTTGAATTGTCCGTTACTAACGCTCTCCAACCTTTATATATATACTCCTATCCAGCCTACCTTCACTTAGTAGGCCAGAACAACATTAGAACTTTACTAGCCCCTTGCATGCCATCTATTCTCTTACAACACATTCACAACCCTGCACCCAATGGTCGTCGGTGCGAGGCTAGCCGCCCCGCCAGTAACTAACTTCTATTGTCATACTTCCAGATAAATGTGGCAGAGTTAGCAACCCAGTCTCCACCATATCCAGCAAACCCTACAATTAACAACCAGCCGAGTAAAACCAGCTAGCTAAGGCACCTTCGGTTTTGGTATTAAAGACACTCACATCTGTCTCATACACAGAGGGTTATTACAAACACTGGTGATATGGCAAGCCCCTAGCCACAGCCGCCGGACGACTAGATCAGAGAGGGCGCCCAGCTCCCCCTTTTTGCCCACCCGAGGAGGGAGACCCCCACCCCCGCGGAGGTATACCTGGCCCCTGTTTTGACTCTCGAGTCATTGCCAGGTAGCACAGGAATTCTTCCTATCAATGAACTAACCATGAATGACTAACACCTTTACTAACCTCTATTACCTCACAATAAACCATTTACCTTTCTTGCATGCTCTGATCACTAAATTAGCACCTCAGCTATACCATAGAATGAAGATTGAACAATCTAGAGAGACGCTCCTATCACAGCTGTCCCCATCCTCCTCGCAAAGTAGATCCAGTCTCTCTCCCCTAAATACGTCCAGTATAGCCAAAATAGTACCTCTTACTAAGGCTCAGTTATATGAAAATATAAAGGCTTCCTATCGCCCTGTGCCACAACAGTAAATACCATCTTACCTAGTCCCCATATCTATTGAGAGCTCAATTAAGTCCATAAGACTCGAGATCCCTACTGTCTGCAGAGTCCAGAACCGAGCCTATAAATCTAACTCCCGCCCCCAGTCAAATCAGTTGAAAGCTAGACACCAACCAGGGGTCACTACCCTGCAGTTAATTTCTAGCTCTGCCCTTGTGTTGTTCCGGAGTGAGATCCCAGAACCGGCAGACTCCGTGGCAGATTTGGATAGAAGGACCTGCCCACGTATTGAAGAACTTCACACATATGGCCCCCCTGGACGGCCGCGGAACCAGTCGTTAGCCCCCAACATCATGGACGCAAGATAACCAGGACCAGACCCATCAGATACTACCCAAGATTCCCTTTAGCAGTACTACATATTACTGTGCTGTTTTAGATTCACTAATTAATATTTCTACGAAGTGGCTAAGACCTTGCCCAGTGTAATTCATACTTAACCATTCCATTTGGGACGTACTAAGCGATCAGTGCTCTTTAATTAACAGGCGACCTTGACTCTCGTAATTACCTTATTCAGATATTAAAACTAGTGATATCTAACGTTCGCCCACTGATTTGCGTTCTATGTATTTCTGAAACAAGGATATAAAACTTAGATCAGTACCCCCTGAGGTAACTAGAATTCCCGTGCTCTAAAAATACGTGTGTCTAATCTAGTCTGTGAACTACTTGTGCACCAGAGCTACCAGTAATAAATCTAACAGTGAATATGAATCTATAAGTAACATTGATGGTCTTCGGTATATAAACCTGTGAAATCAAAGCCAGTGATCAGAAGATTAATACCTGAACGTTGGAAGTGGGAGACTAGGCTCCATCCAGATCCACTTATGCTAGTGTTGTTCAATTCTATTATATTGTCTTACACAAGTATTCTGCAGTGGTATAACAATAAACGTGATCATGTAACTTGCTACCATGTGTTTCTTTGTGTTCTCTATTCCTCATATCTTGTATTGTGCATGCAGCCTTATATACCCAGTCAATTTAGAACTCACATTACCCAAGTTAAACCTGTAGAAAAACAGGGCATAACATTGGCGGCAGCGGTGGTTCTTGATTCGGATAAAAGGTTGCATTACACTGCAAGTTTGGAACAGTAGAAGCATGGCAACATCGCGAAATCTTCAGCCACTCGCACACATTCCCAAGTATGATGTAAACACATATGATATCACCAGTTACTTAGACATAATAAAGCCAGTGTACGATGTGGTACTTCATAATGACCGCGAAAAAATCGCCATGGCAATTTTGCATGTTGTACAGTTGGGAGAAGCCGTTTCCCAACTTGTTGATAAGCCTACTTTTAAAGAATTTATTCACCAAATGGTGAAACAGAATACGCCAGAGAGTACCTGGAACCAGTTTCGATCCTTCGTGATCCGGACTTTAGATCCACTTTTGGGTTCCCCCGTCGCCCCCAAAATAATAAAAGTCGACGAGATCAAGTATGAAGGGGATATAAATGTGACCCTCATACAACTCTACAGATATGTGAGGACCACGTATAGCTATGAAGATTACGACCAACAAAATGAACTCTTATTCACCGCATTGTTAAACATCCTCCCACCCCACATCACCGCCCATCTCGACCCGTATGGCTTATTCGAAGAACATATGCTCGCCATCAGAGAAGAATGCCTACGCAGTTCGATGAATCCCCTATCCAACCTTTTAGCCCCTATCCAAGACTCCGTGCACCCTTCCAAAATGACTTCCGGTGAAAGTCCAACTCCAGTGAACTCTCCCCCCACCAACCCTCAGCAGCCCCCCCAACAAGAGCCGTATTCTAGCTATGCCTACCTATGTAGGCCTACCACAACATATTTTCCACATGACCCCAGAAATGTTCAGCTATCCCCCCACCAACAAAATTTCCCTTGTGACAGTTTACCGACCTCTCCCCCCACCAACCCTCAGCAGCCCCCCCAACAAGAGCCGTATTCTAGCTATGCCTACCTATGTAGGCCTACCACAACATATTTTCCACATGACCCCAGAAATGTTCAGCTATCCCCCCACCAACAAAATTTCCCTTGTGACAGTTTTCCGTCGGTAGCTTGTGACAGTTTTCAGTCAGTAGCTCCCTTCCACCCCCACACAATTCACACCCCTAGAAAACTTCGAAACCCCACAATTGACTCGCCCTCTCATGTCAAACAAACTCACCAGTCCCAGAGAAC
This sequence comes from Paralithodes platypus, assembly GCA_032716605.1. Lineage (NCBI taxonomy): Eukaryota > Metazoa > Arthropoda > Malacostraca > Decapoda > Lithodidae > Paralithodes > Paralithodes platypus. The sequence continues at coordinate 33,358,342 of CM064503.1, read as the reverse complement.
CTCTAACCAGACCGAGACTGCCACCAAGAAAATTCCCCAAACTCGTCCTGTTAATGTCAAACAAACCCACCAACCCCAGATAACCGCTAACCAGACCGTGACTGCCACCAAGAAAATTCCCAAAATTCGTCCTATTAACAACCCCAAATCTATACATCAGTCCTCTACCAATAACCCCTGTTCTACACCTAACTCTTCCCCCACCAACCCGCCGCAGTCCCCCCAACAAATCCTGTTTCCTAACTCGCTCACCTCTCACCACCCTGACCCTCCCACACGCGCCGTAAACCCTCCCCTCACGCGTGACGACCTAGGGACCCAACTATGTTCCCCCCCTCTCCCCCACAAATACTCAGCTATTCCCCCACCAACAAAATCTCCCTTGTGACAGTTTTCCGTCAGTAGCTCCCTTCCACCCCCCCACAATTCACACCCCTAATAAACTTCAAAACCCCACACTTGACTCACCCCCTCATGACAGACAAACCCACCAACCCCAGATAACCTCTAAGCAAACCGTCACTGCCACCGACACACACCACCACTCTGATCCTCCCACACGCGCCGTTAATCCCCCCCTCACGCGTGACCCCCACCAAAGTGATTCCCCCCCCCTCATGCGTACCGAACACCTGCTCACCAGTCGGTCCCCCACCATCATGAGCCCAGCTAAACTATCAACCTCCCCCTCTTCACCGTTACCCCACCCGCCCCAAATTCCCCCCCCAAAGATCCCGCTCGACGAAATACCACTCCCATCCCAATCCAACCACAAAACTTTTTCCACCTTGGCTAAACCCCAAAATACTCTCCCTCTCGCCCCAAACAACATAATCAACCTCTCAACTTCAACCACTCCTCGAAATCCCATCCATGTCTCTCCCGGAAATAAAATCACTCTAAATTCAACCCCTCTCAAACCACAACCCTGCCTGCCCAGACCCCCCCCACCATCTCCCTATCAAATCCCCACACCCCAAACCTCCAAACCACCCGATCATAGTAAACTCTCAACCTTCAGCCTTACTCACCCTTCCCCAAACCCCACTCACGACCACAACTCTCTACACAATTCAACCCCTCCCCAGCACCAACCTCTTCCGCAACAACAACCCCGACTCGACCGGCCCATTTCATCTTTAAAACCCCCCTATCACTACCCCCGACCGAAACCACTTAGACCCCCCCTCCAAAACTGGCCCCGGGCCAGCTCGCCCCCAGACCCACATTCCTAACGACAAGAACTAACGGTAGATCCACCCCAATATTCACTTAAAATCAGGATTGGTAGAGGAGTTGGGTCATGCCGGCTCGTCCACAGTCCAGCCTCCCTACCACTCTTGACCTAGATTCCTAGCTTCACTTCCCATTAAAATGTATAATTTTTTCATTCATTCATTCATTCATGATGAAGATATTATTGTACTTGATTTTTTTATTTTTTTCAATTCCTAGGCGATTGGGCATGATTCTATAAATTTACATGTTTTCCATATACTGTATATATTATTTTTTTCCTTAGTCATACTACTTTTCTTGTTACCTACACTTTTCTGACTATCTTTTAAAATTGCTTTATACATTGTTAAACACTTTACCTCTTCTTAATTTCCTGTGTTCTTAATTATCTGTCCTTTCTTAAATTTACATGTTTTCCATATACTGTATATAGTATTTTTTTTTTCCCTTGGTCATAATACTTTTCTTGTTAATCTACACTTTTCTGACTATCTTTTAAATTTGCTTTATACATTGTTAAACACTTTACCTCTTCTTAATTTCCTGTGTTCTTAATTATCTGCCCTTTCTTAAATTTACATGTTTTCCATATACTGTATATATTTTTTTTTTTTCCTTAGTCATACTACTTTTCTTGTTAACCTACACTTTTCTGACGATGCTTCTTTTTACTTCACCCTTGAGGCTCGAGGACGAGCCTATAATGAAGGAGAGGGAAGTAAAATGCCCCAGAACGAGAAGCCCACCACAGAAGCCATGAACGAACACCACACAGAAACACCAAAGGAAAGGTCCACAGAACGAAAGGACCAGCTGACCGAGCCCGCCATTCCAGACAGGCCCAAGCCCGCAGGGCTAGACAGCTCCAGGACACACCCATTTACCTTTTCTAAAACTGACCATTTTCCACACCTCACGTACACTAACCCCCTCGTGTCCTACACTCCTAACTACAAAGATGATGAACAGGAATATACATTCATATTAAAAACACCCATGCCTGTCCCGACGTTGAGCCAATGCCAACACATCAGACAGCCATAATTATATCTATGTATGTTCTTGCATCCGAGAAGTAGATGTTATATATCTTAGAAGTTAAAACACCCACGCTTGTCCCTAGACCTCGTATATCATATTCCATGACGAGTATAGATATATGTAACCCGTGCTCAGTCGCCCCTTGCATTGCTCCTCTAGTAACTAAGTATTAATATTAACATTCCCTAACATCTTGTCTTGCCAGACTAAGCTTCTGAAGACCCATCGCCCCATAAATCTATGTATGCAATCCTTAGGTTAAGTATTTTTATCCGCCATTGTGTTCACCTTTTTCCATTTACTTTCCACAATTGTCATACGTCTTCCCATTGCCTCCTTCGTATCCACAGCCCACACTACGCCAATTTATTTCGTGTCTTACACCTCTTACCCCAACCAGAGATTGTATAAGATAACCTGGTTACCAGTATCTGTCATAAGTACCCCGAAACAATAACTAAATACCCCTACGAACTGCCGCTGTGGGTGGTATTTTATATTTAATAGAAAACGCAGTTCCCAGGGCCAACTAATAGTATCCATAACCCTCTGACTGATCACATAACTCTATCTTTTCCAGACTCATATACCACCCCATAGTTGCATTCCCCGGTAGCATTTGGCTAACGTATTCTACTGCCTTTTCAAACTTCCATATCAATTGTAGCCTAATGCCACCCCCACGCCCAGGGACCTTAGGGGCAAAATTTCCCTGTAGCCCTTGAACTCTCCCCCCCCCCCTCTCATTAAGACACCCGCGCTTCTCGACTCTTGTCCGACCTAGCCTCTCTCTCATACCTCTTGAAGATCCTTGAATTGTCCGTTACTAACGCTCTCCAACCTTTTATATATATACTCCTATCCAGCCTACCTTCACTTAGTAGGCCAGAACAACATTAGAACTTTACTAGCCCCTTGCATGCCATCTATTCTCTTACAACACATTCACAACCCTGCACCCAATGGTCGTCGGTGCGAGGCTAGCCGCCCCGCCAGTAACTAACTTCTATTGTCATACTTCCAGATAAATGTGGCAGAGTTAGCAACCCAGTCTCCACCATATCCAGCAAACCCTACAATTAACAACCAGCCGAGTAAAACCAGCTAGCTAAGGCACCTTCGGTTTTGGTATTAAAGACACTCACATCTGTCTCATACACAGAGGGTTATTACAAACACTGGTGATATGGCAAGCCCCTAGCCACAGCCGCCGGACGACTAGATCAGAGAGGGCGCCCAGCTCCCCCTTTTTGCCCACCTGAGGAGGGAGACCCCCACCCCCGCGGAGGTATACCTGGCCCCTGTTTTGACTCTCGAGTCATTGCCAGGTAGCACAGGAATTCTTCCTATCAATGAACTAACCATGAATGACTAACACCTTTACTAACCTCTATTACCTCACAATAAACCATTTACCTTTCTTGCATGCTCTGATCACTAAATTAGCACCTCAGCTATACCATAGAATGAAGATTGAACAATCTAGAGAGACGCTCCTATCACAGCTGTCCCCATCCTCCTCGCAAAGTAGATCCAGTCTCTCTCCCCTAAATACGTCCAGTATAGCCAAAATAGTACCTCTTACTAAGGCTCAGTTATATGAAAATATAAAGGCTTCCTATCGCCCTGTGCCACAACAGTAAATACCATCTTACCTAGTCCCCATATCTATTGAGAGCTCAATTAAGTCCATAAGACTCGAGATCCCTACTGTCTGCAGAGTCCAGAACCGAGCCTATAAATCTAACTCCCGCCCCCAGTCAAATCAGTTGAAAGCTAGACACCAACCAGGGGTCACTACCCTGCAGTTAATTTCTAGCTCTGCCCTTGTGTTGTTCCGGAGTGAGATCCCAGAACCGGCAGACTCCGTGGCAGATTTGGATAGAAGGACCTGCCCACGTATTGAAGAACTTCACACATATGGCCCCCCTGGACGGCCGCGGAACCAGTCGTTAGCCCCCAACATCATGGACGCAAGATAACCAGGACCAGACCCATCAGATACTACCCAAGATTCCCTTTAGCAGTACTACATATTACTGTGCTGTTTTAGATTCACTAATTAATATTTCTACGAAGTGGCTAAGACCTTGCCCAGTGTAATTCATACTTAACCATTCCATTTGGGACGTACTAAGCGATCAGTGCTCTTTAATTAACAGGCGACCTTGACTCTCGTAATTACCTTATTCAGATATTAAAACTAGTGATATCTAACGTTCGCCCACTGATTTGCGTTCTATGTATTTCTGAAACAAGGATATAAAACTTAGATCAGTACCCCCTGAGGTAACTAGAATTCCCGTGCTCTAAAAATACGTGTGTCTAATCTAGTCTGTGAACTACTACTTGTGCACCAGAGCTACCAGTAATAAATCTAACAGTGAATATGAATCTATAAGTAACATTGATGGTCTTCGGTATATAAACCTGTGAAATCAAAGCCAGTGATCAGAAGATTAATACCTGAACGTTGGAAGTGGGAGACTAGGCTCCATCCAGATCCACTTATGCTAGTGTTGTTCAATTCTATTATATTGTCTTACACAAGTATTCTGCAGTGGTATAACAATAAACGTGATCATGTAACTTGCTACCATGTGTTTCTTTGTGTTCTCTATTCCTCATATCTTGTATTGTGCATGCAGCCTTATATACCCAGTCAATTTAGAACTCACATTACCCAAGTTAAACCTGTAGAAAAACAGGGCATAACAATATGTAATATGTAAACATTGAAGAACCAGAAAATAGGTGTAATGAAAAATGGAATATTGTGACGAGAACGTAATTGTGGGGGAAAGGCGGTGCGACATACCTCCGCTCTCTTCAGAGGCTTGAGGCACATTGACTACAGTATTACTTACTAGAGTATCTCTCGCACATGGATGGGATAGTGGAGGGATAGAGGAGTGGGATTGAAAGTATTTGAGGGGGGGGAGGGAGAAAAAGATGGGGGGGGGGGGAGAGAGACACATGGAAGGGGAGGAGAGGAGGTGGTGGTATGGATACATGCCACCTAATCATATACAATATTGCATCCATTTCCCCGGCATTGATTAGTTTTTTATTTTAAGTGCAAGATACCGGAAGGAAGGTCACCGTCGCCCAATAAAACATTCCATGAGTAATTTTGCCGTTTATAGGTTAAACACAGATTAGGTAGTAGATGCTACTGGTATTTACCCCTTCTGGACTGACGATGTATCTTTAATTTTAATCTTGCTACCTAATATTAGATAATTTTATTCAGTTGAAAAAGGGCCAGAATGTCGTAGGTATTCCCGTCTCTGATCACTTTACAGTATTTTGGCAATTCTGATTTATCTCACATTTTAGCAGATTCTCCATCTTTCTCCCTCTATCGTATTTTCTGTTTCCTCAAAGAAACCTCTTCTTGGTTTGATTTAATTTTCTCTTAGTTTCTTCTCCTTTTGATCTAATCCTTCGGGCCAGCCCTATGGGAGCTCTTTTGGGGAGCTCAGTGGTCTAGTTAAACTTCTTACTAAAAAAAAAAAAAAAAGGCCTCCATCAACTATCTATCTATTGCCTGACACCTTGTTGTTGTTGTTGTTGTTGTTCCCCAAGCTGCCTGGCCGAACAGCCCCAAGGCCCCGATTAAGGCCAAGGCCATAAACGAGCGCCCCCACACCTAAGGTGCCTGACACCTTACTCCCCTTAATGAGGGTGGCCTACACAGAAGGCCCCCAAGCGGACCTATTCCCTGTAAGAGGGACAACCCGAGCCAGTTTACTGAAGGACTTACAGGATTGACAACACTTTTTATTTTAGATGGTATATTGCTTAATTTCCAGGTTTCTACAGTTCAACAGACTTGCATTAAGTATATGCAGTGCATGTGTCCAGTATTTTTTTTTTTTTTTTTTTTTTTTTCTATATTCCAACTACTCCCATAGGCATAGGCTGAGAGCCTGTACATTCCACCGCTCAACACAGTGAAGCCCGTGAGGTCTTGTTCCAGCCTGGGGAGTGAGACATGTGAAGCATCCATCATGGCTCAAAGCAGCTCCATCTCTGAAGCGGCTGGTTGCTTCGCTCAAGTGCTTCACCGTCTCACCCTCCAGACTCAGACCTCACTCTCAGAACGCCACCTATTGAGCAGTGAACTCACTAGGCATTGTCCCCCTGTAACATATTTTGAATATGGGAATATTCATACAGTGTTATTTAATCAGGGAACAATGAGGGTATTTTTTTGGCATTTCGGTGGGCTTTGTGGTAATGCACTGATACTAGGTACAGCACAAATTCAATCCCAATAATATCTTCCCATTGACATATCGGGATTTGAACCCGGGTCCATTGGATTACCAATCCAGTGGCATGACCACTCCACCACACCTCCCCTTACGATAGTATTTCCAAAATTGTTGTTTCATATTTCCTAATATACCAACCTTTTAATCTAGCCTACTTTGATAGTGCATGAGGTGAAAATTATATATATCACACAATAACTGAAAGAATCATTATTATAAATTTGATACAGTATAGTGAAAAATATGAAACTTCCAATAATTTTGAAAAGACCATCGTCTTCTGGACATATGTACTGTATCTATTTTAATTCAAATGTTTTTAATTTCTAGGGAAATTCAGAAAATTATTAGCAAACTGCCTAAAATAAAAAATGAATAAACTATTATTGTGCGTAATTCGTCTCACGTTCATCATTAGTCATATAAATTTATTTGTATTGCATCTTTTAAAAATACCAGTAGGCCTACCTTCTACTATCTATTCTGCATTTAACCTAAGAAACGCGAAAATGCCCTAGGGGCTAGGGTACTTATTAGTGAATTTCTAGCCTTGGATTCTGATAGAATTAGTTACAGTATATTTATGATATACCTGTACAGTACTGTATAGCATTATTTATTTTTCATGTGCCTATATTTTACTTATATGATGACCATATCAACCTTGAAGAACGATTGAAGAAGTGGGAATAGCAATTGGAGGGTGAAAAATGTATATTTTCGCCGACCAGTCGTATTCTTGACTGGCCAGCTGAGAGACCAACATCCTCCCCCTCCAACGCCTGCCTTGCAACTGAGCTCCCCGGGAGAGATCTCACACTGTTATAGGGTCTCTTAACTCGTCAAGTGCGGGGAAACTCTTATCAGTTTTACTGGTGCGCTGCGGGAAGACTCTTAGGCCTAAACAAAAAAACATTTAAACCACCCCAGTATCAATTGATTATTTTTATTTATTTTTGTTTTCCCTTGGCCATGCCAAATATCACTCCTCCATATCCCCGCCTCCGCCCCCCCCCCCCCCCCCCTTCAATTATCACCTATTTTTCCCTGTTCTCCCTTATTCTTAGGTATATTTTCGTGCTAACATTAGCGAGTTGCTAGCAGGGCGTGGTCATCTGTGTGTCTAAGCGTGGGAAATAGCGGGAATTACAAGGAGAGGCCTCAGTCTCGCTCCAAGCCTTGAGAGGGGAGGGTGTGGTGCAGTCTGGCTCACAATTGATTTATGTAACTCTCGGTCTCATTTCGCGATTTTGACCAGCCAAACAATGTTTCCACTTGTTTTATTGTTGTAACAGGTTAATATCTTCATAATGAACGTAAAATAGGCGCATATGGATAAGTATTAACGTTGATATTTATGGTACGATAAAGATTTTAGTGACAGGAAATAGTGAAATAGGTGCGCACAGGCTGAGGTGGTCACTACATACGGTGCGCACTTCTTAGGTTAATGACTCACCCGTGTTACCCAGACTGCATGAGAAATATTCGCGCCAAAAATAACCAATAAATTAGGGAAATAAGAGGGAAAATAGCCAATAATAGAGGGGGAAAGAGAGGGGAAGGGGAGTGTTTGGACACATGTGAATGAATGTTGGGAGGTACTAGAGGGGATTTATCTCGCCTAACCATGTATTCCTTTGTTTTAAGAGCCCCTGGGGCATTTTGGAAGGGCTTTTTAATGGTCTTGCTTCTGTGAGGCTTATCGCGTTCGCTATGGTGACCCTTCTGTGAGGCTTATCTCATTTCTTGGGTTAACCTAAGAAGTGCGCATGGGGGTAAATTAGACACCTCTGCCTGTGCTGACGTATTTGAGCTGTTTCCATCACTAAAATATTAATTTTACCATATATAGCATTAATACTTATCCATACGCGCCTATTATGGGTTGATTATAAAGGTATTAACCTGAAACAACAATAAAACGAGTGAAAACAGCGTTTGGATGGTCAAAATCGGAGATACAGGCCGCGAGTTATATAATGTATGGGTGAGGCAACCTGCTTTCCCGCCAATTTCCCCCAAGGCCACTGAGACACAGTCGATCGATACTCTTTCTCTCTCTCTTGCACTCGCTTGCTAACAGTGTTGACAATGCCCTGCTTGCAACTCGCTAATGTTAGCACGAAAATATACCTCAGAATAAGGGAATAACAGAGAAAATAGGTGATAACTGAAGGAGGGGAGGGAAGGAGGGGAGGTAGAGGAGTGATATTTTTCATGGCCCAGGGGCAAATTTTTTTTTTTTTTTTTTTTTCTCTGACTCTTAAGAGTCTTCCCGCAGTCCGCCGGGGGAACTCTTAAGAGTCTTCCCGCAGTTCCCGGGTTAATGAGATTATTATACAGTACAAAGCAATGTACTGTATATAAAAGTTGTGAAGATTGATGCAGTATTTAACGCTATGCACTCCCTTGATTGACAGGGATAGGGCGTGGCCTTGTTACAGGGACTTAACTGGACATTTGAACATTTGCCACGAATCGCTAGACTGATCAGCAGTCAGACGCATTACCAACCATTTGTTTGTTAAAACCAAATATCCTTGTGACAATCCACGCAGGTTATTGCTTGGCTACACGGATGTATGGAAAGGCAGCATTACCAAATTCTGCCATGTGGGTAACTAAATTCTGCACCACCCTGAATTGCACCTCAATCTTGTATGTCTCGGCTCTGTTTTGTTAATGGATAAATTATTAACAAGCTTGTTAATGTCAACACTACTGATGCCAATAAAGCTATGCAGTGGTCACACACAGTTTGGCAGTGTACTCTTTACAAACAGATGACTTGATACTTGTATTCAATCTATCTCCAGACAATTTTATTGAGCTTTGGATGGATCTTTAGGAATTAAAAGCATTATAATATCTTAAATCTATTTGACTCCCAAGAAGACTTTCTTGAGGTTTTCACAGTTAATGCCTACAGTATTTTTTTAGGTAGAGGTATAGTCATAATCAATAGTTTGTCAACAATCTTGCTCATTTACTATATAATTTCAAGTTTTCATACACTTAACCTTGACAATTATCATAAAATATAGTTCTAATAACCCGTGACCAGTACTATTTGTGTCTTGGTCCTGAAGTGTTAAGTTAATTGGCCATCTCTTGATTTCATAAACATTTTTATCAAGATTTTTAGAAAAAAACTATTGCTTTTGACTGTACTTGAGGGATCACTGTACAGTACATCCATGAGAGTATGATTCAGCCTGTGTCTTTCACATAAGTCTCCAGGGACAGTCAGCACTCTGAAATCCTGGACTTGCCATGAGACAGGAGACAAAAGGCCAAGCTGCCTATAACGAGGCCATATATTTCATATAGGCTCTCACTTCATTGACGGAGAGAACCACTGATAAATAGCTGCAGTATACTGTAATGTAAAACAAATTGTGTGAATGAAATAGAGGTAATACTGTATCAATCTACTTTAATTTTCTCTCATGTAAATTATAGCATAGCTCCCCCTTAACTCTTTCAATCATACATATTTGCTACCGGTATGCAGACAAATTTATTCAGTTTGGGCATGATCTTTCTATGTCAAAAGGTTCATTAGCTGTGTACGGATACAAACACCTTGACTTGGAGAGAGCCTTCCTAACCTAAATAAAATTGTCTGATGGTTGCTTACCGGTAATCTGTTTGAAAGGGTCATCTGTTCCTTAGACAGCTTTTCACGCTCAGTTTAACTGTTGCGTCTGCTCCTCTTTAAGCTGGTATTACACAAATGTTTTCTCCTTCAACTTTCTTTGGTAATTCTGATCTTGCAAATTCAAGTTATTTCATAATTACTTTTGCCTATAAATATCTACCCTAAGTTTAGATTCAGGTACCAATGCAGGAAATCCTAAAAAAATTGAAGGATTAAAGCTCTCTTGTGATATCCCCCTTACCTCCTTACAGCCAATTTGAAACTTATCTGGAAGACTGAAATTATATGACTACTGATATTTTTTTATACAATATGCAATATACGGGAGTGCATATGATTGTGTACATTTGAAGCATAAATTTTCATTAAAGATATTTAAAGTTCCATGGTATTTCTTTATTCATGATAAAATAACTAGTAATTACTATTTGTTGTTCTATGTTCAATTTAAATAATACTTTAACATTAGTCTATCTATCTATCTATTGCCTGACGCCGTGATCCCCGAAGGGGTGGCCACGAACGAACCGCCCCCATGCACCTCTGTCCCCAGTCAGTCGACGCCCCTCCCCCCAACCAGCACCGCCTTCGTTCATGTACTTCCTCACTCCATCCTTCCACCTCATATTCGGTCTACCTCTCCCCCTCTGTCCCTCCACCTCGCTCTCGTACACCCTCTTAGTCATTCTCTCGCTTTCCATACGTTCCATATGGCCGAACCATCTCAAGTTGTTCCTTTTCACACTTTCCAGCACATCTACCTCCACACCACACCTCCTTCTTACTTCCTCATTAGTCTGTCTATCCCTCCATGTAACTCCGCACGCACTCCTTAAGTAATTCATTTCCACTGCTCTCACTCTTGGTCTGAGTCTCTCAACCAACGTCCATGCTTCGCTTCCGTAAGTCAGTGTCGGGATTACCACACTGTCATGCAAGGACTTCTTCACTTCCATACTGACCACCCTATTTCTTGTTACTGCTTTTAGCGTTCCTACAACCCTCTTCCCCTGTTGTACCCTCTCCCGCACCTCTTCATCCATAGTCCCATCTTTACTCAACACACTGCCCAGATACTTAAAAGAGTTGACGATCTCCATAGCCTGACCGTTCAGCTTCACCTCACACTCTGTGACTTCACCCCTTTCGAAGACCATAACCTTGCTCTTCCCCGTATTTACCTTCAAATTCCGTTTTTCGCACACTGTTCCAAACTCATTTACCAGACCCTGCAACTCCCATTCATTATCACTCATCAGAACTGTATCATCCGCAAACAGCAGTATAGGTAGCTTCCACTCAATTCCCTCCCTTTTCAGCGATACACCAACATCCACTGCTCTTGATAGTATTTCTTTCATAACTCCATCCATATATACAGTAAACAACCACGGGGACATCACACACCCCTGTTTCAAACCAACATTCAGGTCAAAGAACTCGCTCTGCTCACTCTCCACACGTACTGCCGCCTTTGCACCCTCATACATGCTCTTCACTGCTTTCAGCAACTTGCCCTCTACTCCGTATATTCTAAGTACTTTCCACAAACCTTCTCTATCCACTCTGTCATAGGCCTTCTCCAAGTCCATAAAGGCAACATACACCTTTTGTTTCTTCTCCAGATACTTCTCCACAACACAATTCAGGGTAAAAATCTGATCTACACATCCTCTTCCCTTCCTAAAACCTCCCTGCTCGTCGCCTATCCATTTCTCCGTTCTCACTCTCACTCTCTCAATCACTACCCTACTGTATACCTTCCCTACTACGCTTAGAAGACATATTCCTCGGTGGTTACCACACACTCCTCTTTCCCCTTTGCCCTTATATAGGGGGACTATTATGCCAGTCTTCCAGTCATCGGGTGCACTCCCCTTCTCCCATGCTAGTTTGCACATTTTCCATACCCATTCTATCACTATCTCACCACCATACCTCAACATTTCCCCACACACTCCATCTGTTCCTGGTGCTTTCCCCAACTTCACTCTTTTCATGGCTTCCCACACTTCTGAACTCCTGATCCCCACCTCCTCCTCCACTACTTCTCTTCTTCTCCCTCCCATACCATATCCAGCTATGTTTGCTGGCTCTTCATTCCTTTCATTTAGCAACTCACTGAAGTACTCCCTCCATCTTTCGACTCTCTCTTGCTTCTCGGCTAGCATTCTCCCATTCTTATCTTTCACACCCTTACTGTTTCCCTTGCTACCTTCCCTAACTTTCTTGACTTCTTTCCAGAACAGTTTCTTACTCTCCCTCCATTTTACACTCAGATTCCTTCCAAATTCCTCATCTACTCTTCTCTTACTTTCCTTCACTACTCTCTTCACCACCCTCTTACTCTCCACGTACCTCGCTCGTTTCTGTCTCTCGGAATCTTCATTCCCTCTACTACCCAACCACTCTCTATATGCTTTCTTCTTTTCTTCCACAGCTATTCTTACCTCTTCTGTCCACCATGCTGTACCTTTCACTCCCCTCCCTCTTCTCCTCACTCCACACACCTCCTCACATGCTGCACAGATCTCATCCTTAAACACCTTGCTCATCTCCTCCACTTCCTCCATAACTTCCAGGTCGAACCCACCTAGTCGTCTTTCCACTGCTCTCCTGTACTCCTCCCTGATTTCCTCCTCCTGCAACCTCTCCACCCTCCTCACCATTCCACCCTCCTCTCGCCTCCCTCCCGCTCTCCTCACCCACTTCTTTTGTATCCTAACCTTAGCTACCACTACATAATGATCAGACAGACCCCCTCCAATACCCCTATACACCCTAGCATCCATCACAGATTTCTTCATTCGTTCATCCACACATACATAATCAATCAATGACTTTCGTTCCACCACTGTCTTATCCTTCATCGTCAACATCCGTTTCCACGTGTACCTAACATTGTATTAACCACGTGTATTAACATTAGTGCAGGTGTATAATATATTTATGAAGTCAGGTGGATCCAGTAGCCAGATTGACTACTGTACTTCCCGATCAGCAAAGCTGACAGGAAATGGGTTGTTGTTGTTGCTGTTCCTCAGGCTGTCTGGCCGAGCAGCCCCAAGGTCCCGAGCAAGGCCAAGGCCATAACCGAGCACCCCCACAGAACCCTCCCAGCTTACCACTAATAATGCCCAGGTGACCGAAGCCACTCAAAGGCGGGGAGCTGAGGAGGGTGCGGAAACGCCCGGGAAACAAAAGCCCCACCCAAGGCCCTGTGCCCCTCAGCAATTATAAAGGGAAAGTTGAGGGGCAAAGGAAAAATGTGACGCTTTGGCTCCCAATCTGCCAGGGTTGGCAGTAGGGAGGTCAATCCACGGAAAAGACGCCGTCACTTGAGATCTAGAAAATATATAAGTAAAAGGAACAGTCAGAGTAAGCTATGGGTATGGCAGAGAACGCTCAACTCTCATTCTGATAGACCAGCCCATCACCACAGTCAGGACAGGAAATGGGTAAGAGACACCAATATCATACCAAATGAAGAATGCATCCCCCAACACAAGCTCCAATTGTGTGATATATACTTAAGCAGGTGTCCTATGAGAAAGATAAAATTGTATGGCTACTAGCAAAAGAGGAGTACAGATATATTCCACAGCAAAATTATATGGAAATTGGAAGTGTGGGAGCTAGGTCAGATGACATCTATGGAACTTTATACTGTAGAATGCATGCAGCTTGCTTAAAGCCATAGACTTTGTCTGTGACTAGGACAAAACAAAGGGTCCACCCAGACATACAGTGGTGGCGGGTGAAAATGAGGCGAGAGGGCTGACCTCAATTTTACCCACCGTAATCGTCCACCCCCTAACCAAACCTGCCCCACATGGCAGACACACTTGGCCACAGGATTATTCGTGGACAGTTCACAGTGAGGTGGCGTGAATCCTGGAACGCATATGTAAGACCTTCATTGTACAGTAGAGATAGGAGTAGAAAAAGGAAATGTTTTGCCTTGTCATGATTCAAAGGACCCAGACACAACATAACTGTAGAGACAGCCTTCATGTTAACCTGGTATTGTTGTCTAGGTCCAAGTTATCATTATAGATACACTTCATTGTATGGTGACCATTTCTGGCTGTAGGGACACCTCAATTGTGTGGTGATCATGTTTGGCTGTAGGGATGCATCATCGTATCCCATTTCCCAATCACTCCCAGAATCGCCTTCACTAATATCAAAAGACGCCGTGCCTAGAGTAGACACAATACGTATCTCACCGGACGATAGGTTTGATCCCCAAGGGGAAGAGAGAAAACCTAATATTTATGAGTGGCCCCGGAGTCATTGACGAACTGCCTTAAAGGAAGGCACCCTTTCAAACTCCATGCGTTTCGCACATTTGAAATGCCCGCGCAGGTAGCTTAATGGGGCCCGCATCATAAGTGCACACTTAATCTCTTATGGAATCGCCATAATGATCGGGTACCACTAAAGAAAAAACTTTTAGAAAAAATAAAAAATAATAATAATACACTAAAGTTGTCAAAAACAGCTTCCAACAATCGTGGATATTCTTGGTGTGCGCAGCCTGACGTTGGGACCCCCGCGTCATTTCGTCCTTCAATGATATATCAAGACTCCTCAAAATATCAACGAATGGGAAGGGGATGGTGGGAGGGCCGAACTCGTCAATGACTCCGGGGCCACTCATAAATATTAGGTTTTCTCTCTTCCCCTTGGGGATCAAACCTATAATTTAATAGTGGCCCCTTCGTCATTGACGAACTGCCAGAATTCTAAGACTGGAGGGGGACATTCGTACTGATGACCCTTAAAAATCCGCTCTCCGAAAGTATTCCCAACTCAAAATCCAAAGGTTTCACAGAAACACCAAGACAACTCAAATATTTATTGTATACTTACAATAACGTGTATTCTTCAATATGTAAATGCTTTTACAGATATACAAATATGAAAGAGTAAGCAGATGTGTGCTTAAAGATACTGCTTATGTATAACCCACCTTGTTGGCGAATACCTGATTCTCAACATGACTTAGATTATAATATCACTAAGAGTGTGACGTTATTGACTCAGATTATAAGGCCCGCACAGGGTGACTGCTTAACCGAGTACACAAAATCATGACTAGCGTAAGTTACTGAACATATAATGTATGTCACTAGGCTTGTGACTCCGACTATGTACAAAATAAAGTATGTGGCATTGACACTTGTTCTTAATATTGCAACCATAACTTAGGTATGCTGTGAAAATTGCATAGGTAATAGTACTTTAGTATATATCACTCATATTACTCTTAAATAATATCAAAACATTAGCCTATGTTATCCCATCTTTCTTAACTTAGAAAAATATATCTTTCTTAGTTACTAGAGAAAAAGAAGATTTACAATGTAAATAGAGATCACAACCTTTGGTCTTACATATTTGCATATATATCACAAGTTTTTGGCGAAGGGGTGTTAGTGTCTTTGTAGTTACACATCCCCCCCCCCCCCCCCTGTTTTGAAAACAACAGCTTAAATCTACTAGCACAAAGATCTTACACCCGTTGCCGGAGGGCCACACAGGTGTGCTTTGGTCTTTCTAGGTGTACTGACAGATAGCGAGATAGAAAGGTATGATTGGAGGCCCATAAATTAGTTTCGGCAATATCATCTACCGAATAATTATGTAAAAAGCGTAGGAACACCGCCCATTTACGAATGTCATGGGCTCTTACCACTAAGCCGGGATTGCTTTCCCTGATAACTTCTACGAGGAGGGCCGCCAACCTTCGCTTTGTAACCCGTGTACCTTTCTCAGATACCCATAGAGCTCCCGGTTGCTTAGGCTGGGATGCTCAGATTAACTTAATCAAGGCTTGTACTGGACATAGAATGTGGTGAGTATCGGCATGTTTAAGGGCAGGTACAGTAAAGGAAGTAAAAACATGATCCTGATGTTCATTTTTGGCAACAAAAGAAGGAGACGGAGCAATCTGTACATCAGCATTGCGCCACCCAAATCTAAGGCAATTAGGTGTGTTACACATCGCCGCCAACTCAGATACCCGATTACCTGAGGCAAGAGCCATCAAAAACATGGCTTTCTTAAGAACTAATTCAAAAGGTGGGTTCTTGGTGTATTTGGGGGAATAAAGCAATGCTAAAGTCTTCTCGAGTGACCAGGTAGGTGTGAGCTGGCGGGGTGGTGGACGAAGCCTGAAACATGCTCTCATGAAACCCTTTTCCTCCGCCGGCGGTATAGATAAACCTGTTAGATAAAAAAGGGGGATCTTTATAGCTGACAAGTGGTTTTTTAAAGTGTTAACTGCTAGACGCTTATGTTCAAACAAATAATCCAGGTATTTGAAAACTAATGCAACCGAAGTGTCTGTCTGAGAGGTTTCTACAACCCAAGTGGTGAAAGCACGCCAATGAGAAGAGTATTGTTGCTGGGTACTCTGTATATTGACCTATCAATTTAGCAGTTACACTCTGGTCATATTGGGGCAGCCAATTGGCTCTCTGAATGTCCAAAAAGCAAAAGTCAGCGAGGTCTCTAGGTTTCCAATTGTGTCCAAGTGGAAATACGATATCGGGAGTGATGTCGGGGTCCCGCACCACTTCTTTAACTGGTGGTACCACACCTGAGCTGGCCATAAAGGCGCAATCATCGAGACTGCGCCCCGATAGCTCTGTAGCTTGTGAATTACCTGACACATGAGTGATGCGTCTGGAGGCGGAAACAGATATATGGAACTCCACTTGTTCCAGTCCACCATCAATGCGTCTGGTCCCCCCGCCAGGGTTGGTTCCTGGCGGGTCAGGTAAAGAGGGAGCTTGTGAGTCTCCCTGGACGCGAACAAATCCACTTGTGGATGGTACATTGGAGCAATCACCTGATTGAAGATGGTTTGCTTTATTGACCATTCGACCTTCGTCCTCATTCGCCGGGATAGCGCGTCTGCCCAGACATTGGCTATGCCCGGGAGGTACGAGGCGTGTAAATGAATTTCTAAACTGTCTGCCAGTGTGAAAATCTCCTCTGATAGCGTGAGTAATGCCCGAGACCTCGTTGACCCTTGTTTCTGAATGCACGATACTGCGTTCAGATTGTCCATTCGGAAAGCGATGGACTTGCCCCACAACGCCGGGCCGTGTGCCTGGAGGAAAAACAATGGGACTAGTAATTCTTGGACATTGATGTGGCAGTCTAGGGATTGGGACCAAAGACCTTGACCCTGATGGCCTAGGCTTGACTGATAACCCCAGCCTATTGTCCCTGATGCATCGGTATCTACCCACACCGTCGGTGGAGGAGAGGTCCATGTTGTTACTGAATAGAGTGTCTCGTGCTTCGCCCAGACCGCTAGTAAGTTGAGGATAAACCCTGGAATAGGCCATAACTCTCCCGCCGGCAAGAGCAGGAAATGTTTGTTGCCTTCCAGTATTAATCTCTTTACTTTCAACCGGCCCAACTTTACAGTTAGTTGGATCCAGTTGAGAGAGCCGACCAGGGACTCCCACATCCGTCTCATCGTAGTCGAGCTGTGGAGGAAACAGAACAGTTTCTTTCGAAATCTGTTTCTGTTGTCCACACTTTGACTGAGAGTGAGATGTGCTGTGTCCCAGACCAGCCCTATCCAGTGAATCACCCTCGTCGGCACAAGATTGGACTTTGCCAGGTTGATCTTGAAGCCGAGGGATGCTACATGAGTCATAACTTTGTGGACATGAGAAAGACATAGCTCCTCCGAATCCGCTACCACTAACCAGTCGTCCAGATACCACAACACCTTTATTCCCTGATTTAATAGTGGAACTAAAGCCTGCCGAACAAGTTTTGTAAATACTTGTGGTGCTAAGTTGAGCCCGAATGGCATTCTTTGAAAGACATAAGTCTGATTGAGAAGCCTGATCGCTAGGAATTTCTGATAACGTTTGTTCACATGGACATGCCAGTAGGCAGGCGTCGGTTAGATCGAGAGAACACATCCACCCCTGCGGTGGGAGTGTAAGCCTTATCTGGTTCACTGTCAGCATCCGAAAGGACGCGTTGTGAATGTAAGCGTTCAGACGCGACAAGTCCACTACCGGTCGCTTCTGAACACTGTCCCGCTTTGGCACTAGAAAAAGGTGAGAGGTAAAAACTGGGCAAGTTGGTTCTACTGGGACAATGACCTGCTTGGAGATCATTTCCTGGAGGAGCGACTCTATTTCTAGAGATACAGTACATGAGTGGTTGCTCGTGGGAGGCGCAATTGAGGTCGTCTGATCCACCTCCAGGTTATGCCCTAGCGGGCCACTGTCCGAGCCCAAGTCCGCCGCGGCCACGCTTTGTGACATACTCTGAAAGTCCCTGTGAGGGTAGACTTGTCCGGCATTACTGAGCTTTGACCTAACTTGTCCAAAGTGTGATTGGAGACTGGCAAAAGATTTAGTTTTTTGACTGGGTAGGTGTGGGGTTGGACGCCTGGCTAGCGGAGGCTGAACCTTGTGATTTAGAGGTAGAACCCTGACCTGATTTATATTTATGGTATGGCTTGGTCCACTTACCAGGTTTGGTACCACCTTTACTCTTAGAGGACTCAGTGCCTTTGGAGTGCTGTGGCTTAGGGGGAAAAAACTTATTACCTTGATGGGGAGTTTTAAATTGCTGCTTTGGTTTGGAGAAAAGCTTTGGAAACTTGAACTCTTTAGGTGCCGAACTTGCGGCAGTCCGAGACGTGGCTAGGTTGTAAACCGTACTCCAGACATCAGGGCAAAGCAATGAGGGTGTCAAAACCTCAGACATAAGAACTCGGCGGGCAATAGCTTCCGGTAATTTCTTAACAAAATGGACTCTTAGGTCCTGTCTAGCCCGAACCGCCTCAAACAAGGCGACTCTGATGTCTCCCAAAGATTGAACTGCATTCTGGAGCATGATTCTACGTGATAGTTCCAGAGACTTACACGCATTCTCGTCTCGGATCGCCGCAATGGTTCTAAGCAGGGATTGGGAGAGCTGACGAGATAACAGTGCCTGCGACAATAGCCGTAACGCTTTCTGCCTCAAACGAAAGTCTTTTTCGAGCTGAGTTTGAGGAGGAGTACAAAAGGGATCTATGTCTCTAATCTGGAGACGTGGGGCAGAAATGAAAGTGAGGATAGGTTCTGGGACTCCGCCGGCTTTGACCACCGGAAGGGAGAACCAACCATGAGTTTCCTTGGGGATCTGATGTGAGGCTTTGTTAGTAATTGTCGAGGCATACTGTCTCAACTCTGACTGCCACTCCACCCAAGGCCCCAGCCCTGCCTGCCCTATGTGTAAGACCGGGTGACCAGAAGGATCAAGCTGCGGGGTTGTATCCAACTCCTGGGTTAATGAGGACAGCGCTTTGACGTCATTCATGCCATCAGTGCGTGACCAATCAGCATAGAGTTTAGCTGACGAGGCAGGTGGAAGGGCCGGGGCCGAGGAATAAATTAAGTAATCAGGGTTAAAGAGATTGGGTACTGCCTTAACTGTTATATCTAAGGTCCTACCAGTCGAGTCCAGAGCTCGTAATTTCTTATGCTTATTAATTTGTATTTCCCACTCAGCAGGGACCGGTTGCTCTCCCGACAAAGTAGTTACTGCCAGCGCCGGATTGAGAGCACAAAATTTGGACCATGAGACATCCTGACCATACAAAAGGGGCATAGGTCCCGGATGGGTAGGGATTTTGTCTAAAGTGGGAGGAATGACATCAGATATCAGTTGTACATTAGTTGTGGTGATAGGTGATGACTGCGTAACAAAGGTACTAGCTGTTGACAGACTATGAGGTAGCGTTACGTTAACTTCCTGTTTCGCCGGCACAGGGGCTGGCTCAAGAGAACGAACTGGCTTTGGCGGGAGAGCATCTGGCACACCCGAACCGACAGACGTATGGGAAGTACGAGGAGCAGAATTACTAGCATCGTTATGAGCCATCAATCTAGCTAACATACCCTCAAAAGCTTGCTCTAGGTAAATCTTTGGTAACAAAACGAGACTCGGAAGATATGGACCCCTATCTGACCCGCTGTGGGTAATAGACATATTGAGGCGACACTGAGGTCGGTTACTAGTGTGTTCATTAGGTTGTGCGGATGGAATATATGCAACATCCGACTCACCTTCCGCTTCCACCTCGCTGGGGTGCACAGAGTCCAAAGCATCCAGGTTCAAGTCCGGAGCTGCGGAAAAATCACATGGGGCCCCTAGTATCGTGGGGTGATTAGTGACATGGTTAAGCATATCTTGAGGATTAAGATCAAGCATCGGTATTTCCTGAGGAGTAGGTACATGTGTAGGTATTGGTGGAGGACTAACAATTGCTTGGGGGAACACTGACTGAGACAATACCCGTTGGTGCCCCACACAACCACTAGATAGGCGTTCACCTCTATTATCTAAAGAGGCGCTAGTATCCGACTCGTCCACCACCCTATAACCCTGGTACTCGTCTGCTAACACTTTTGGTGGCAAACCGTGAACCTTGGCATGACTAGAAACCTGTGGGATTACAAAGTCCTGCTTGTTTAACTTAGAGGTAGTAAGCACATTGAGAACATCACCCCGAGTTGCTGCCTCATCCTCCGGTCCCACCACCGAGCTGCCGGATTGAATGTCAGGCTTAGCGGAGGTGGAAGCTGAGGAAGACTTACTATGCTCGGTTCTACGCCGGGAACCAACATCAGCAGACCCCGAACGAGATTTCTTGCTATGTCGTTCGGAGGACGACTTCCGAGAAGAGGATGTTGACTCTTCCACCTTTCTCTTCCGGCTAGAAGAGGATGTCTTGGTCCGGTGAGTCGGGGAGGACGTCTTGCTAGTCCCCGGCGACTTGGACTGTGGCTGGCGGCTGTGGCCGGGGGGTTCAGTCCCTTCACTGTCACTACTGTCACTTGAGCTAATATGTTCCTTTGACAGAAACTTAGGTTTAGTTTTACTATCTTTGGGAATTTTACTGGTGAAAGCCCTGCGAGATTTAGGCAAGAGAGGGGCAGGGGGTTCTTTGACAGTTAAGTATTCCCACAATTCTAGGTCGTCACACATCAAAGACTTATGTGCGACCTCAGTACAGTAATTCTTAAAAGCAATTCTGATTGCATTCAGAGAAATTAAGCAAGATTTTATCTTTGTCAACCAGTAAGCCATGCCGGAGCTCAGTGCAGGTCTTGCACTTCTTGGACCACCAGGTCCCACGAGAACGATCCAGGCATGGCACACACCGGATACAATGTGAGTGATTAAAAATTGGAAACTCATAACAAGATTTAGTAACACAAAGAGGTACAAAGGGCATGGTAGTGACAAACCCCCCAGCCAGATTGGTTGTCCCCTTGTCCGTGCTCCTCGCCGGAAGTGGTGGTGATCTGGAAAATAATTTCCA
Organism: Paralithodes platypus; assembly: GCA_032716605.1. Taxonomy (NCBI): domain Eukaryota; kingdom Metazoa; phylum Arthropoda; class Malacostraca; order Decapoda; family Lithodidae; genus Paralithodes; species Paralithodes platypus. Next base: position 33,336,759 of record CM064503.1, on the reverse strand, counting down.
GGAATCAATGCTCATAAGGATAAACCGAAACATTCACATACTGCCACATGTGTTTGTAAATTTCATTAATCGATTTTAGGAGTATGGTTGGTTGTTGAAAGGAACATAATAATTGATATTGGTTCAGGAGTAATTTATCGAGAGGACTTCCCTAAGTGGTTAAGGCCCCATTAATTGCTCTTTCCATTCACATATGCATAGCCTACGTGAGTTGCAGTTGGGATGTGTGTACATGCTTAGATTGATATGCAGGATTCGAAGTTGTATAATAAATCGTAGGCAGTCTACGATTCCAGTTCCCAACTACGATTTATTATACAACTTCGAATCCTGCATATCAATCTAAGCATGTACACACATCCCAACTGCAACTCACGTAGGCTATGCATATGTGAATGGAAAGAGCAATTAATGGGGCCTTAACCACTTAGGGAAGTCCTCTCGATAAATTACTCCTGAACCAATATCAATTATTATGTTCCTTTCAACAACCAACCATACTCCTAAAATCGATTAAATTTAGGCAGTATGTGAATGTTTCGGTTTATCCTTATGAGCATTGATTCCTGGAAATTATTTTCCAGACCTTTTTCCACCAACCTTTTACTGTCTTCGTGGTGCGATGTATAAGGTGTTGATTTTCGGTGTGAGCATCCTGGGTTCGAGTCCACGGACTGCCACATGTGTTTGTAAATTTCATTAATCGATTTTAGGAGTATGGTTGGTTGTTGGAAGGAACATAATATTTGATATCCCCTGCCCTGCCGAGAAAACAGAGCGTCCTAACAGGATCAGTCTATTTTCCCGACTGGGCCACACTCTTAATCATGCCTGAAGTTGCACAAAAAGAGGGGTGAGGAATAAATGTAATATAATTGACACTGATATTTAGTAGTATCAATAAATCCATTGTCCATTGTTTTTTCGTCCTACCTACTCGCCGGGGCGAAGACTAGTAGTGATAAGGTCTGTATACTACCTAATCTTGATAGTAACCCAAAAGAAAAAACACACAGGGTTGCATATAATGACACTTATAATTTTTAGTAGTATCAATAAACCCATTGACTATTGTTTTTCCATCCTACCTACTCGCCGGGGCGAAGACACAGTAGTGAGAGGTCCGTATACTACCTAATCTTGATAGTAAACCAAAACAAAAAAAGTCACAACCTTGTGTGTCCCGCCGGGAACAAGTAACCCTAGCGAGACAGGATAGTCCTCCCGGCAACGCGGGAATATCCCCAGGAGGTTGTCACCCCCCGCCGGAAAAAAAGTGGCACTAGACCACTATGGGAACTGGGACTTGTCCAATGTCCACCGAAGCAGACTCCTGGCGGTCACTAAGCAGTGAGAGCGCCGGGAAAGGACACCCAACCCGTTGTGTTAAGTACCCAGACCATTGGGCGACAAAAAAGACAACCACAACAATAAACAGGGCGTCCCCTGTCATCCTCGTACTTGCCAAAAAACAACAAGTACTGAGGAAGCAAGGCTATAATACACAATATATAATCATAAAGTAATAAACTTAGCCTAAACAAGCTAAACCCCTAACAGAGGCAGACCACGAGGCCTTGGGCAACCGCAGAGGGGCTCCCACGACGACGACGCCACCACACGTTGGCCCAGGGGCAGGGCAAGGCTCCACGAAGTCCCACAACTACGTGTGACAACTTTTAGAGCCTACAAACACCGCACAAAACGCACAGAACCTGGGAACATCTTCAGCAGGAAAAAACCCAGTAAAATAGCCTCCTAACTAGTTTAAGTTAACACGGAAACTGAAAAAGAAAAGTTAGACATGCGAGGCGTCAACCCAATCGGGCTGCTTTGACGCTCAAAAAGTACCCTTATAATACACTCTCCCTGCGATAATACTGCTCGGTCTAGTAAGCTAGCTAATCTAAACCTGTCACAGAACATCTCGGTTAATACAAAGGACTCACGAGAAGACAAAAGGGGACGACGAATACAGCAGCTCACTAAAACACGTCCGAGCGGTATCGTCGCAGGTAGAAGAAGGACGAAATGACGCGGGGGTCCCGACGTCAGGCTGCGCACACCAAGAATATCCACGATTGTTGGAAGCTGTTTTTGACAACATTAGTGTATTATTATTATTTTTTATTTTTTCTAAAAGTTTTTTCTTTAGTGGTACCCTATCATTATGGCAATTCCATAAGAGATTAAGTGTGCACTTATGATGCGGGCCCCATCAAGCTACCTGTGCGGGCATTTCAAATGTGCGAAACGCATGGAGTTTGAAAGGGTGCCTTCCTTTAAGGCAGTTCGTCAATGACGAAGGGGCCACTATTAAATTAAAGGGTGTGGGAGTGGGACATGGGATTTTGTGGGGTGATGAAGGATTACCACATACCACCACAAGATTGTACCACCCCTATATTTGTATTGTATCATATACACATGATATAGGACTATATATTCATATACTGTATACAAAATATAAGACTATACAAAGCAATGACATAATATAAATAGGATATAACATGGGCATAAATAAAATATCAGCCACTGGCATAATTCCATGACTCGTGGCAGCAGCGTCCTTGAATCATGACGTCACTGCCAGATTGCCATTCAGCCTTGCTCTGTATTTATCAATCCTCCCAAACCAAAAAAACAGCTTCAAAGGCACCCATTATAGCCATGTGGTACAATGGTACACAAGGCAAATTTTTGGTTATTTATCAGAATTGTTTTGCGGTGTGCTATGGTACACATTTCTGAGATTCGGTAAAGAAGGGGTTAATGAAAGAGACTAACGCAAATAGCTTGACAACATCAAAGGATGGAACGTCAGACAGGATGTACTTAAGAGACGGCTGAGAAAAATACAGTATTGTTGCCGTTGCAGAGCGTACAGTGGGCAGTCAATGAGAAAATTATGCATAGTAATGCCCGTGTCATAAGTGTCATTAGGTGACAATGTGTGTAGCGGGTATGACTAATATGGAGACAAGTGAGTATGACTTGATCCCTGCGCCTGTCCTGTAAAGAGGAAGGCCACATGGAAACCACATCTTTGATGGCACTGAGATGGATGGGCTGTGAAGACCACTCACGTTGCCATGAATGAGAGATGATTTCTCAAACCACGGCTTGCATGTCAGACAAGCACAAAAGAGGACCTGCACCAGGACCGAGACAGGTTACTTTAGCAAGCCGATCCTCTCTTTCATTACCCGCAATCCCAACATGGGCAGGAATTCAACAAAATTGGATTCTCCCATTGACCAAGGAATGGTCATGTAATCGATGGAGAATAGTGGAAATAGGTGGATCCTGCATAGAAATATCTTGCAATGCCATAAGTGCACTCAGGTTATCACTATAAATATCCACCCGAGGAGGGTTGGCTGGAAAGGAAGGGACCATGCTAACTGCCCACAACAATGTACACAATTCAGCAGTAAAAACAGATGAATATGGCCATAAAGCCACGCTACAGACAGAAGCTTCTGAAACTGCAGCACAACCAACTTTCCCATCCATTTTAGATCCATCGGTGTATATAACACGGGCAGGGTCATGACATAGCATATACTGAAAGGCGACACACCTCTGAACAGCAGGGAGCGAAGACTTAGGACCCTGAGCAAGAACTATACAAACCATAGGTGATGATAAAAGCCAATAAGGGACAGAGGGGTCAGTCGTCTTCATGTGGGGCATTGGTAAATCATTCTGCGTAAAGAGTCTGTGGGCCAAACAGGAAAAGACGGCAACAATGTCACAAGGGAATTTGTCTTCATATACCTCCTCAAACAAGTTGCCTGCTGGTGAATCCTTAGAGAGCAACTGTAGAGCAGAAGACTTGCTCGCAATGGAGGGAGAGAGGAATCTGACCACTTTCCACGAGAAGACTCAAAATCCGGGATGACTTGAAAGCACCCATGCAAAGTCGGATACCAAGATGATAAACCGCATACGTACAGTACTATCAAATACATTATGGAAGACTGCATAACACACAACCTATCAGAGTGAGGGTTGGTGTCCTCTACTTCCCATCGCTAGTTCTGACTTTACCTTTTTCATCATTCTTATTTCTATCTTTCCTCCTAAGAGTGGTAAAAGCAGTGGGGTCATAATGTTGTGCCCCAAGGTTCCCTAGTGTCTTACTCTCACAGCCCACTGGCACAAGTCGGCCTTTCTCTCTGGCGTAGGGATGCAGCGACCCCACCGCCCGCCACTTCGGTGGTGTAGTAAGCCTCTGTAGCAGTTACGGTGATTTCTTGTTACTGCCTTATTGTAGCACGGTTAACCCGGGAGCTGCAGCAAGACTCTTAAGAGGTTCTACTGGGCGAATGCGGCAAGACTCTTAAGATCTAAGGCCTACAAAAACACATTTAAAACACCCCAGTGGCACTAAAAACAGAGCAATTTGTGTTTAGGTGAGATAATTTCCCTCTATTACTTTCTACCACTCCTACACATGCGTCCCAACCCCCCACTTTCCCATCCTTCCCCCTCCTCAATTATCAGGTATTTTCTCTATTATTTCCGATATTTATCGAGTATTTTCATGCGAGAACGGGTGGGAGAGAGAGGGGTGGTGGAGGAGTGTATCTCCGACCCTCCAAGCCAGTCTGAAAGCTCCCCTTGTCTCTCGGTACCATCCGAGACAAGAGAGGGAGGGTGTTTGTCTCTCACCGCTCAAGATCAGATTAGGCTAAAATATACGATTTTCACCAGCCAATTGCTATTACCACTTGTTTTATTGCTTTCCCATGTTCATATGTTCATACTAAAAGTAAAATAGGTGCATATGGATAAGTATTAATTACATATATGGTAAATTAACGACTTTAGTGAGGAATGAATCAGAATACCTTCGCATGGCGAGCACTTTCAAATACCATAGCTGCGCATTTTAGAGGTTAAGGCTGGTGTGGTGCAATTTCGCCAGGTGCAAGTGCTTCAGGGGGACTTTATTGAGTTCTGCTGAGACACTGTTAGCGCTATACCAACATCAGCCACAGTGATAACATGATGGGGCGTTGTTGTGGCAAGACTTTTTTGTACTGTGCTACAGTAAAGACTGTAGCCACCGTGTTATGATTGTTGTGCACTGTGTGCAGTGCTGTGATTGTACTCACCTAATTGTAGTATACAGGATTTGAGCCTAAGCTCGTGTTGTCCTGTCTCTCTCTCTACATTTATCCAATTTTACTTTAAAAGTTTGGATATTTCTTGCTCCCACCACCTCCCCATCCAACTTATTCCAACAATCAATGCTTCTATACGGGAAGCTGAACTTTCTTACATCAGACTTACATACAACTTTCCTCAACTTACATTCATGAACCCTGGTTCTTCCCTCGTCCCTCACCACAAAATCTCCCTTGTCGATCTTCTCAAAACCTTTCACACACTTAACCCTCCCGCCCCGGCTACGCATTACATAAATATTCCCCGAAATCCGGGTGTTTTGGCCGAAAAACGTCTAGGCTAGGCTACCGTATCATTGTTATGCTGACTGCTTCCCGCATTCCCGCGCATCCCCAAGCGTAGCTGTGTTATTTACCTGTAGAATCGCATTAAGTAGAGCTCTCTAAGTCAAGTGCTTGATTTGTGATGATGATTTCATTGGAGATAACTTTATGGCCAAAACAGCCACTTTACACTACTTTTCGATACTTAACAACAACATACAGGCACACACGAACAAGCGACGCTCTCCTTCTTGTGGCCAGAGATGCGGGGCGTCGGTCCAGCCGGCTGTTGTTTACACGCGTCAGACCGACGCCTCGCACACGAAGCTCACAGGCTTTCAAGCAATGGTACAATGTTGTACCACCCGGGTTCCTGGGGGCAATACATAATGGTACACACGTGTACCACCCGGGGTTGAAGGGTTAAACATCATGATCATGTCACCTCTCTCTCTCCTCTCCCTCAGCGTTGGCAGCTTTAGCCTCTCCAATCTCTCCTCATATGGCAGGTCTCTAAGGCTAGCTATCATCTTAGTGGCAACTCTCTGAACTCTTTCCATTTTTTTATTATGTTTTATAAGATGTGGAGACCACACCACTGCTGCATACTCCAGTCTTGGTCGTATTATTGTCCTTATTATTTTTGCTAACATCTCTTCATCTAAATAATTCAGAGCTATTCTCATGTTAGTCAACACTGCATAGGTTTCACCAGTTATTTTATTTATATGCTGTTCAGGTGAAAAGCTGTCTGCCATAACTACTCCTAGGTCTTTTGCTTTCACAGCTTTACTAATTATTTCATCTCCTATTTTATATCCCCAAGAAGGTCTATATTTACTTTTTCCCATCTCAAGAACCTGACACTTACTCGTGTTGAATTCCATTTTCCAAGTTTGACTCCACTCATATAATTTATCTAAGTCTCTCTGTAATTCTTCGCAACTACTCCTACTTGTAATATGCTTCATTAATTTTGCATCATCAGCAAACATAGATATATATGAGCCTATTCCCATTTGAAGGTCGTTGATGAAAACCAAAAACATGATTGGGGCCAACACCGATCCTTGAGGCACTCCGCTTTTTACCCTTTTCCACGAGGAGAACTTTCCTTTTATTACTGTTCGCATTTCCCTCCCAATTAAATAGTTTTCCATCCACTTTAATAATACTCCCTCAACCCACCCCAGTCCTGAGCTTCCACAACAATCTCTTATGAGGCACCTTATCAAATGCCTTCTTGAAATCTAAGTAAATACAATCTACCCACCCTTGTACAATGTCAATTACCCTATCATAGTACTGTAACTCAACAAATTTGTGGTACACGAATGACCTTTTCTGAACCCGAACTGCTTGCTTGAAATTATTTCCCTCTCCTCCAACATACCCACCCATCTTTTTCTAATAATCTTTTCACAAAGCTTGCATATCACTCGTTAACCCGGCAAGCGCGATAGGCCTCACGGAAGCAAGACCATAAAAAAAGCCTTCAAAAAAAAAAAAAGGGCCTATCAAAACAAAGGAATTTGTCTCTAGGTGAGATAATTCCCCTCTAGTACTCATCCATGTGTTTCTCACCCCTCCCCCTCCCCTCCTTCCCCACCTTATTCCCCCCTCCTCAATTATCACCTATTTTTCCTCTTATTATCATCATCTATCGTTTTTTTTTTTTTTTTTTTTTTTAAGAGACAATGAACGGAGGAAGGAAAAACACAGATAAAAGAAAAAGGTCCATGTGCCTAAAGGCATCCTCCATTCATAAAATGTTTGTAACAACTGGATTTAAACATTTGTAGATTGTAAGTTTGTGGAAAGCAATTCGAGGGAAGTGAATTCCAAAGAGTAGTAGCTCTGGGGATAAATGAATTCTGATAAGAAGTTCTGCATTGTGGAGGAGAAAGTGTAAATTCATGGGCGCTCTCAGCTGCCCTAGTTCTACGGGGAAAGATGTGGAGAGGCGGCACAATTGAAGCAAGTTCCTCGGAACAATTGCTGTGAAAATATCTGTAGAATAATGCAAGGGATGCAACGTTTCTTCGTATGGATAATGTAGGAAGGTCCTGTGTGATTGCAGGGTTATTGATTAATCTAATAGCTTTATTTTGAATTTTATCCAACTGCCTCAATGCAACCACTCCACTTCCACCCCACAGAGGTGAACAGTAATACATCTGAGAACGCACATGACTTTTATATATTACGGCCAACTGCTCGTCAGTGAAGAATTCTCGAACTCTGTACAGGAGTCCCAGTTTTTTAGAGGCATTCTTAGCAATGCTTCTAACATAATGTGTCCAGCTCAAGTTAGTAGTTAATGTTACACCGAGAATGTCAATACTAGGGGAAGTGGGAATATTTACATCATTAAAAAATATATGGGAGTCAGTGAGATTCTGTCGGTTAGAAAATTGAATGTACTTTGTTTTCTGTGCATTAAAGGAAACTAGATTCTTTTGTCCCCATCCATTAATTCTAGAAAGGTCCTGGTTCAGAGAAATTGCAGTGTTTATTTTTGAATTTATAAGATCGGGTTGGGTGAAAGAATTGGTAAATGTGAAGGAACTGTGGAGTGTTGAGTCATCTGCGTAGGAATGTATTGGATTATGAGTGGTAGATATGAGATCATTGATATGAATGAGGAACAGAATTGGGGCCAAAACTGATCCCTGGGGAACACCAGCATTTATTGAGTGAAATTGAGAATAAAGGCCATCTACCATTACACGTATTTTTCTGTTATGAAGATAAGAAGAAATTAGTGGAACTAATGATGCAAGGCCGTAGTGTTACATCTTCGACAATAAGGATTGATGCCAGACTCTATCAAATGCCTTTGATATATCCAGTGCTATTGCATGTGTTTCACCATGTTGGTCTGTAGCTTGGTTGATTTGATGCGTAAGAAGGCAAAGCATGTCTGCAGTTGATCGACATCGTCTAAAACCATATTGCCTATCACTGATTAATTTATTATTCTCAAGATGCTTAATTATGTGATTATTTAATATAATTTCAAAGACTTTACCAAGAGTGGAAGTTATAGCTATTGGTCTGTAGTTTGATGGATCTGAAGAGGCACCTTTTTAGGAACTGGATGGATGTTTGCTTCTTTCCAGGGCACTGGGAAGCATGAGGTATGAGTACAAAGACGGAAACATTTTGCCAATACAGGAGCGAGCACCAAGGAGCAATTCTTAAGTACTATTGGAGGAATTTCATCTGGACCAGGAGCCTTATCTACTGAGAGATTCTGCAAAATAGTTTTGACATGTCTGGTGTGGATCTTAAGTGAGGGAATTTCAGGCGAATTAAAATTAAGTACAGGGACATCTTGATTTATTTCATTTATTTTTCTCTCCCGCGATAATGTAGCACAAGTGGGTTGCATAAAAGATCGTTATGCAACACCCAGACACCGGCACACACCGCCCCGCTCGTCTCAGTTGACTCCCATACACCGAGAGGGGAGGGTTGCCCGTACAGGCTCTCTCTCGCCTGAGATTATGACCGGGTGGCCAATATCTTCGTTTTTCACCACCCAAATGCTTTTCCAACTTATTTTAGCACTCTTGAAGGTTCATATATACATCATACAGTATATGTAAAATAAGATCATACCGAAAACAAATAATGGTCTATATTGTAAATATAACGAATTCTGTCAGAATCCAAGGCTAGAAATGCACAAATAACTACCCTAGCCCCTAGGTCTATATCGCGCTTGTCAGGTTAAGAATACCGGTCGATAATTTAGCGGGTCTTCTTTATTTCCACTTTTATATATTGGAGTTATATTTGCTTGTTTCCATTCTAAGGGAAGTTCCCCCTTGTAAGTGTTGAACAATATTAAAAATGTGTCTCACTAGTTGTTCAGAACATTCTCTTAACCTGACAAGCGCGATATAGACCTAGGGGCTAGGGTAGTTATTTGTGTATTTCTAGCCTTGGATTCTGACAGAATTCGTTATATTTACAATATAGAGCATTATTTGTTTTCGGTATGCTTTTATTTTACATATATGATGTATATATGAACCTTCAAGAGTGCTAAAATAAGTGGGAAAAGCATTTGGGTGGTGAAAAACAAAGATATTGGCCACCCGGTCATAATCTCAGGCGAGAGAGAGCCACAGGCAACCCTCCTCTCTCGCTGTCTGTGAGGTAACTGAGACGAGCGGGGCGGTGTGGGCCGGTGTCTGGGTGTTACATAACGATCTTTTCTGCAACCCAGTTGTGCTACATTATCGTGGGAGAGAAAAATAACCGATAAATGATGATAATAAGAGGAAAAATAGGTGATAATTGAGGAGGGGGGAATAAGGTGGGGAAGGAGGGGAGGGGGGTGGGTGAGATTTACATGGATGAGTACTGGAGGGGAATTATCTCACCTAGAGACAAATTCCTTTGTTTTGATAGGCCCTTTTTTTTTTTGGAAGGCTTTATTTATGGTCTTGCTTCCGTGAGGCCTATCGCGTTCCCTATAGGAAGCCTTCCGTGAGGCCTATCGCGCTTGCCGGGTTAATACCCATCCAGCAATGTTATCTGGGCCCATAGATTTTCTCACGTCCAATTCTTCCAACAATTATTTTAGTTCATCCTTGTTGACTTCTATCGACTCTAGTCCCTGTATCTCGTTCAATTCCACCACAGGTTCTACATAGTCATCCTCCTCCACAAACACGGATGTTAATGTATCATTCATAATTTCACACATACCCTCCGTGTCTTCATATAATTGACCCTCTACCCTAAGCTTTGTTATTTTGTCCTTTATTTTTGTGTTGCCGTTGATATAACTATAGAACAGTTTGGGTTCTTTAATTACATTTGTTTACTATATCTTTTTCAAAGTTCTTTTTCTCCTCTCTTATAGTCTTGACATAGTTGTTTCTAGCATTCTTATACTCATTCCATTTTTCCTCAGTGTGTCTCCTTCTCACTTTATTCCATGCAGAGTCCTTTTTGTTCTGGGCAATGTGACATCGCATGTTAAACCACTCTTTCTCCTTAGCCAGCTTTCTATCCTTAAATGTTGGTACATATTTATCTACCCCCTCCCTGTAAATGTCTAGTAACATGGTGTATTTTACCTGAATATTCTGTTCTTGCTCAATAAATGACCAATCTATATTTGCAAAGTATCCTCGTAATGATTCATAATCCGCCTTACTATAATTTAGTCTATATTCCCTATGTTCCTCCTCTCTGCCTTCCAGAAATTCCACTGTCCATTCAAATTCAATCACAGCATGATCGCTTTTTCCCATGGGACTCAAATATGTTAGGTTCTTTATTTCTTGGGGGTCTTTGGTGAATAATAAGTCAAGTCTTGATGGTTCATCACCTCCTCTAAATCTTGTATTTTCCGTAACGTGTTGTGTTAGTAGATACCCCATTGTTAGTTCAAGAAATTTGCTACCCCAAGTATTTTCATTTGAACCCGCATCCAAACATTCCCAATCCACCTCCCCGCAATTAAAGTCCCCTGCAAGAATAAGCCTATTTTTCCTTTTACAAATAATTTCTAACATTCGCAAGGTTTCCAAAATTAATTCATTATACCGGTATTCATCGTTGCTCCAATATTTAGTCTTAGGAGGTAAATACATTGATACAATGTCTAATTTTGACCTATCATTATCCTCAATTTCAACTGCTACCACTTCAGCAATGCTATCACCAAGTTTTAATTCTTTAGCAGTAATTTTATTATCTACCATGATCAACACTCCTCCTAGCTTTCCTAACCTGTCTCTTCTCCATGTACTGTATCCCGCACAACTAATTATATTCGTGTCTACCTCCTGGTTAAGCTTAGTTTCAGTCAAACATACTACCCCGGGCCTCTCTCTCTTTACATATTCGTCAAACTTAATCTTTTTGGAAATTAACCCATCAATATTTGTATACATGAACTTAGCGTTACCAGTATTTTCCCTATTTTTCTCGTCCCTGCCCGTTCCTTTCTTTTTTGTACGTACCCCTCCCAATTTATTTCCTAGCTTGTCTCCTCTTCTCTTGTCTTCAACTGGACTGTTTCTCACTCCGTTTCCACCTCCCCTCCCTTTGCCTCCACTTGGACTGTTTCTCTTTCTATTTCCACCTCCCCTTTCTCTGCCTTCTCCTCCGTCACCCTCACCATCTCCCTTTCCCTCCCTACTTCGTCCCTTCGCTTTATATACCATTTCTTGACTTTTCCCTCCCACACTCTCCATAAAAACTTCTTTTCGTCCTTTCTCCATTCATTTCATTTGCCTCGGTTTGCAATTCCTTTCTTATATTTCGATCCTCAATACTCATGTCTTTTCTAATTGTAATTTTCTTAAACTTGCTGGTCAAGTTAAGTCTCCATGTTACATTCATTATTGCATCCACTGTTACCCTAGACCTAAACTGCACTCTCATTGGCCTTGTGTTTCCCTTACTATATTTACCCATTCTCCTAACTTCTTCAATATCATCTCTCCAGTTGTTTCCTTCTTCATCGACATGCTTGATTAATGTTTTTACCTTGTTAATTTCTTCCTTATCCCTAGCTTTCCTCTCAATAATGTGCTCCTCTATATCCCCAAATACAATAATACACTTATTTCTATCTATTGTTTCACGCAGGACCTGTTCATTTCTCCTCATAGCTTTTACTACCACTGATTCTAAATCTTTATTTTCCCTTTCTGATTGTTTCTTTTGTTCCTCCATGATTTCCTTCATTGCCACTTCTTTCACTCTTCCTCCTTCGTCATTAACCCATTTATTGTGTTTCTCCTTAATCTCCTCCACATGTGTTTTCATTTCCTTGGTTTGCCCTTTGTATTCTTCAAGTTGTAATCTTAAAGCTTCATTTTCGTCCCGGAGTTGCCCCATATGAGTTTGAATTTCTTTTAGGCTAGCCCGACTCAAATCTTGTCCAGCCTGAGCACCACATATTGAACATATAGCCTCAATCTGTGAACTAACACTCACCTTCCACTCCTGCATATCCTCCTTCCACCTTTTAATGTCATTCAGCTCACGTACAATTTTCCCTAGAATGCCCCCGCTCTCACCGACTTCAAATCCATCAAAGTCAGCCATATTTGTTTACATCCACTCGCATTCACTATCGCTTGAATTATTTTTATCACTCGAAATATCCTCACTTGATTCTAATCTCAAATTATTTTAATACTGCATTATAATACAGGACAACACAAAATATCCTTCTACTCAAGTTTAGGTGAGTTTATTTGACGAGCGCTGTAAACAGCTTGCTAGATCAGCTGATTTTCGGGAGCGTGGGTGCAGAGGTGTTGTCTCGTCGGTGGTTCGTCTGTGTGTCAATGGAAGCCACATTCACTGTGGACGGTTGCGGTCTTTAAATCCGTATGTATGTATGTATGTATGTACACTCCTTGAGAACTTAGTGGGAAAACCCGGTCTCGGCCGTGGCCATCCTTAGGAGCTCAGGGCTGTTTGGCCAGTCAGCCTAGGGAACGACTACTACTACTACTACAAACATTAAAAAGAAACTGACATCCAGACTTAACGCCCTCAGGTCACTTGCTCACACAAAATTTGGACACAACAAAGAAACTACCACCACAGTATATAAACAATACATAAGATCAGTGATGGAATACGGAAGCCCAGCCTGGGCTTCTAACCTAGCTGAAACACATCATAAGACCTTACAGACTATTCAAAACAGAGCCCTGAAGATCATTACAGGCTGCACAGCTACTGCACCCACAGATCACCTACATCAAGAAACCAAAATCCTCAAAATCAGAGACCATCTGGACATGAGAGGCACTCAATTCCTGGCAGCAGCCTTCACAAACCAAGACCACCCACTAAACTACATGGCAACACACCCACAGACACCAAGAAATATCAAAACAACACCCAGCACACGGTATCACACACAATTATTGTCCTCTCTCCCTCCTTGCCCACCCCGAACCAACTTCCAGAAGCACATCCATACTCATATCTCTCGCCGATCCATCCACTCACTCACAGACAACACGCAGCTGCATGCACGACCTCCCGAAATCCATCCTTCCGAATCCTCCCTTCCTCGCGAGGACAGAGTCACCTGCCTGCTGAGAAGCGGACAACATCCAGCTCTCCTGAGCTATCAGAAGAGACTGGATGATTCCGTTGTCGACGCCTGCCCGGGATGTAACACAGCACCCCATACCATTAAACACATCATAGAAGACTGCATTTCACACAACCACTTACGCCAACAACACAATCTACAGTACACTCAATGAGAGCTCTGTGGGAAAGCCCGATTGTGGCCATGGCCTTCCTCAGGGACTCGGGGCTGTTCGGCCAGGCAGCTTAGGGAACAACAACAACAACAACTACTACTACAGGATCCAAGGTTTTGAGTGTGGTCTGTGAAGCTGTGCCATAAATAGCACATCCATAATCCAAGAAGGACAAAACCGTGGCTGTACTGTTCTGTATATAACATGAGGGTCTGACGATCCGCACCCCGGGTAACATTGTGAAATTTATTTAAGACATTGTCGACTTTGACGACATGCTGCTTCCGAAATTGGAGGATTAAAAGACAATTTTTAGCTAAATTTATAGAGTTTTTCAAGCTTTTCCGATTAGTATATGAATGATTCTCGTACAGTACGACCAATAATTTCGGAGCCTATAGAGCTCAAACGTCTATAACTTACATTTCCATAAACAGCTCCCAAAGTTAGCTGATGAGCAAAGAGTGACGCATGACTGCTCTTATCATTACCTCATACCCGATTGGCATTTGGTTCTACAGAGCTTTCTCTGTCTCAGTCGGGTTACTAGATATTGCAATATAAAGAGTATAGTCAGGTCTCGATATACGCGGTTTATTCGTACCGTGTACGTACCGTTTATATCAAAACCGTGTTTTAGAAATAACAGGCATTATGGGAATTAATTAATTCGTTTCAGCCACTTTCCCAAAGTCTCCCTTTTGACCCTATTTGCCGACCTTCAGCCGACTTTTTTTTTTTTTTTTAAAGAGACAATGAACGGAGGAAGGAAAAACACAGATAAAACAAAAAGGTCCATGTGCCTAAAGGCATCCTCCATTCATAAAATGTTTGTAACAAATGGATTTAAACATTTGTAGATTGTAAGTTTGTGGAAAGCAATTCGAGGGAAGTGAATTCCAAAGAGTAGTAGTTCTAGGGATAAATGAATTTGATAAGCAGAAGTTCTGCATTGTGGAGGAGAAAGTGTAAATTCATGGGCGCTCTCAGCTGCCCTAGTTCTACGGGGAAAGATGTGGAGAGGCGGCACAATTGAAGCAAGTTCCTCGGAACAATTGCTGTGAAAATATCTGTAGAATAATGCAAGGGATGCAACGTTTCTTCGTATGGATAATGTAGGAAGGTCCTGTGTGATTGCAGGGTTATTGATTAATCTAATAGCTTTATTTTGAATTTTGTCCAACTGCCTCAATGCAACCACTCCACTTCCACTCCACAGAGGTGAACAGTAATCCATCTGAGAACGCACATGACTTTTATATATTACGGCCAACTGCTCGTCAGTGAAGAATTCTCGAACTCTGTACAGGAGTCCCAGTTTTTTAGAGGCATTCTTAGCAATGCTTCTAACATAATGTGTCCAGCTCAAGTTAGTAGTTAATGTTACACCGAGAATGTCAATACTAGGGGAAGTGGGAATATTTACATCATTAAAAAATATATGGGAGTCAGTGAGATTCTGTCGGTTAGAAAATTGAATGTACAGTACTTGGTTTTCTGTGCATTAAAGGAAACTAGATTCTTTTGTCACCATTCTTCAATCCTAGAAAGGTCCTGGTTCAGAGAAATTGCAGTGCTTATTTTTGAATTTATAAGATCGGGTTGGGTGAAAGAATTGGTAAATGTGAAGGAACTGTGGAGTGTTGAGTCATCTGCGTAGGAATGTATTGGATTATGAGTGGTAGATATGAGATCATTGATATGAATGAGGAACAGAGTTGGGGCCAAAACTGATCCCTGGGGAACACCAGCATTTATTGAGTGAAATTGAGAATAAAGGCCATCTACCATTACACATATTTTTCTGTTATGAATATAAGAAGAAATTAGTGGAACTAATGATGCAAGGCCGTAGTGTGACATCTTCGACAATAAGGAATGATGCCAGACTCTATCAAATGCCTTTGATATATCCAGTGCTATTGTATGTGTTTCACCATGTTGGTCTGTAGCTTGGTTGATTTGATGCGTAAGAAGGCAAAGAATGTCTGCAGTTGATCGACATCGTCTAAAACCATATTGCCTATCACTGATTAATTTATTATTCTCAAGATGCTTAATTATGTGATTATTTAATATAATTTCAAAGACTTTACCAAGAGTGGAAGTTATAGCTATTGGTGTGTAGTTTGATGGATCTGAAGAGGCACCTTTTTTAGGAACTGGATGGATGTTTGCTTCTTTCCAGGGTACTGGGAAGCATGAGGTATGAGTACATAGACGGAAACATTTTGCCAATACAGGAGCGAGCACCAAGGAGCAATTCTTAAGTACTATTGGAGGAATTTCATCTGGACCAGGAGCCTTATCTACTGAGAGATTCTGCAAAATAGTTGTGACATGTCTGGTGTGGATCTTAAGTGAGGGAATTTCAGGCGAATTAAAATTAAGTACAGGGACATCTTGATTTATTTCATCTAAGGTTGAGTTGGTGGAGAAAATATTCGCAAGAAGGTTAGCTTTACCTCGTGGGTCGCTTACAAGATTGCCAGTCGGAGATTTTAATGGTGGAATCGATGAAGCAGTTGTGAAGTTGGATTTGAATGAGTTAAGAGTAGACCAAAATATTTTGTTATCATTTGGATTATTTAGAAGTTTATTTGCCTGCTTGTGGAGAAAGTTTGATTTAGTTAGGTTTAATACAGTTTTGGCATGATTTCTGATGTTTCTAAAGTAATTAAAGGCTTCATGTGTTTTTGATCTTGTGTATGCATTGTAGGCTATTGCTTTTTGTTCAGTTACTCTAGCACAATTATGGTCAAACCATTTAGGTGAATTAGATCTTTTACTGTACTTTTGATGAGGAATAAAAGTTTTCATTCCAATTTTTACAAAATCTTGTATGTGGCTCAAGGTGGAGTGTGCATCATTAGAAAAGAAAGAGGTCCAGGGAATATCAATAAAGAAACCTTGAAGACCCTCCCAGTCTGCCCTATCGTAATGCCATTTAGTCACCAAAACAGGTTCAGAGTGGGAAGGTGTGGTAGGTGATAGACAGGTGGCCTGTATCAGACAGTGATCAGAAGATCCAAGCGGGGACCTCACTGTAACATCATAATTTCTGAATTGGTTGTTAAAAATAAGTCCAGTAGGTGGGAATTATGATTAGGATTATCTGGTACACGGGTGGGTTGGTTGACTAGTTGAGTGAGATTAAATGAGTCTGCAAATAGCTCACATTCAAGACCAGCATCATCAGTCCTGGCTGAATGAGTGAGCCATTCAACATTATGGACATTAAAATCACCCAACACAGTGATTTCAGAAGAAGCATTTAAGTTGAGGACACTGAGTTGTGAGGACAGAGAATCAAAAAGACTTTGCTCTGGAGGAGTATTTGGGGAACGGTAGATGCAACATATGTATTTAAATTTACCAGCAGAAATTAATTTGTATATAGAATAATCAAAATAGGGACAATTGAAACTAGTAACCTCCTCCAGGGCAATTTCAGGTTTTGCGAAGCAACATACACCTCCTTTAGGTCTGAAATTTTGGAGCAGTTGATAACCTGGAAAATTAAATCTAGACGTGTCAGATGTGGATGTTACTTGAGTCTCTGTCAAAAAAAGGAGAGTAGGGGATTCTGCTTGAAGAAATTGGTGTACAGAATTGATGTTATTGATGAATTTATATTACATTATACCACCAACATCATTTATGACAAAACATAGAATACATTAAGTATCAATAAGGACTGTTTATTACCTGTTATTGACCTATTTGTGTCGATAGATGTGTTGACGTTCGGTAGATATCCCCGCCGCTGTACTCCCTCGGACCTATTTTAACATGTTTTTAATTGACATTTAGGTAATTTTTGCTGATTATGAGTGGGTGGAAATTTGTTTTCTTTAAATCCATCATATCGGAAATGATTCACATATTATATAGAGACCAAATAACATACACTTTTAAATTTGTTCAATAGTTTTGCATTCTCAATAATGGTCATTACGGTACTTCTTCTCTACTTTCTGGTCTACTGAACCATAACAAAGGGAGGGGGGAGGGAGGGAGGGAGGCAGCGGACTGGTTGGTGGGCGGTAAATAAACGTTAGGCGGGCGCGTGGAAAAACTCGCGAATTATAAACTCAGCAAATGTCAACTGCGCAAATCTCGAGGGTTCACTGTACAGTATACAGAAGGCTAATACCGTACTGTACCTTGCTTCCACAGGAAGCTCCCCAAAAGGGATGGCCATGGCAGAAACCACCTCCAGACTCTCCTGCCCAGACATGCCCCCACTGCCCACTCCACAGTTCTATTTCTACTATGTGGGTTAAAATCATTAGCACCAAAGAAGAAAACCCACCCAGACCAGTCCCTAAACCAGGCAGGGGCCCAGGCAAACCACTAGAAGCACTCAAATGTATATACACAAATGCGGACGGTATTAATACTGCCCGCAAAAGCGACCAATTAGCAATAGTTATAAATAAGGAAAAGCCACACATTATATTTATTACAGAAACTAAGTTAAGTCCAAATGATCTGTCTGCACAGTGCTTTGACTGTGATGCATATACGGTGTATAGAAAAGAGAGAGAAACTGGGCATGGTGGTGGAGTGGCCATACTTGTAAGGAAAGACATTCCCTCTTCAGAATGTCAAAGTGAATCCTGGAAAAACAATGAAACTATTGCATGTTTTGTGGGAATAGAACAGATAAAAATACTCATGGGTTGTAGCTACAGACCACCAAACGCATCACGTGAATACAATGAAAGCATCCGTCAGTCACTTTTAGCAATAGGAAATTTTCATGTTAACCAAGTGCTAGTCTGTGGTGACTATAATTTTAAGGAAATCAATTGGGACGATCACTATGTGGAAGGTGGAGAAGAGAGTGAGCAAGCCAAGTTCCACGATGCTAGTCAAGATGCTTTTCTCCACCAACACGTCAGGGAGTTCACTCGTGCAAGAGGAAGTGATGTCCCATCTCTACTAGATCTCATTTTCACCAAAGGAGAATTAGAAATAGAAAATCTGCAGTACAAAGCCCCAATTGGAAAAAGTGACCATAGTGTATTAACTTTCAACCACCTGCTGGAAGGAGTACCAGCTGCGACTACTAGTCAACAGAATCCTAGAAGTTACTACAAAGGAGACTATGTGAGAGCAAGCACCATGTTACGTAGTGTGAAATGGGAGGAAGAGTTCCAGGACAAGAATGTGGAGGACAAGTGGCAGATCTTTCTTCACCACTACAACACGGTAATAGAAACCTGCGTACCTTTTCAAGCAACCTCTACACTTGGAGCTAACCCAAGGCCAAAATGGATGACTGAGAAAGTTATTAACAAAATTAATGCAAAGGAAGAAGCCTGGATTAGCTACAGACAGAGACGGACAAGAGCCAGATACAGGAATTACTGCAAGAAAAGAAATGACACCACCAAAGCAGTGAGAGAAGCCAAATATAGATTTGAGAAGAATCTTTCCAGTGAGTCAAAGTCAAACCCTCGAGCATTCTTTGCATACGCCCGTAGTAAATCGAGGATCAAGGAGGAAGTACTGCAACTCAAGTGTCCTGATGGTTCGTTAACCTCCAGCCCACTTGAGGCGAGTTCTACTCTCAACAAGGAGTTTCAAAAAGTGTTCACAAGGGAAAGTGGGAACAGCACCCCAGAAATCACTAACCCCTTTCAAGGAGAAAAACTGCAGAATTGCAATTTCAGCATCGAGGACGTCAAGACTGCAATTGGAAACCTTAAGGCAGAATCAGCTCCTGGACCAGATGGAGTTCATCCTACTGTACTTAAGGAATGTGTAGCTGAGTTAGTGTACCCTCTATGGATGATCTTCCGCTCTTCACTAGATACAGGCGAATTGCCAAAAGACTGGACCAGAGCCAATGTCTGCCCCATCTTTAAGAAAGGAGACAGGACTAGCCCCCTGAACTACCGACCAGTCAGCCTGACCTCAGTCCCCTGTAAACTCATGGAGAAAATACTCAAGAAAAACATAGTAGAACACCTGGAAAGTAACCACCTACTCAAGAGCTGGCAACATGGGTTTAGGTCTGGGAAGTCATGCCTAACCCAATTACTGGAATACCTAGAGGAACTAGAAAATGCAGTGGACAAAGGAGATAGTATAGACGTTGTGTACCTAGACTGTCGGAAGGCCTTTGACACTGTTCCCCACCGTCGTCTGATAGCAAAACTGGAAGCTCTTGGCATTGTGGGAGAAATCTCCAGGTGGGTACTAAGTTTCTTGTCAAACAGGAAACAAAGGGTCAGCATCAGAGGTATTTTTTCCGAGTGGCTGGAGGTGTGGAGTGGTGTCCCGCAAGGAAGCGTACTGGGTCCAGTTCTTTTCCTCATCTATGTCAATGATTTGCTTGAAAACACAGTGTCAAGTGGGAAACTCTTTGCCAACGATGCCAAAGTCTACCAAAGAATTAGGAGTGCAGACGACGGCATGACCCTGCAACTGGATCTGAACAAGCTGGAAGAATGGAGCCAGAAATGGCTACTCCAATTCAACAAAGAAAAATGCAAGATCATGCATATCGGCAGGAACAACCCAGGTTACGAGTACTATTTAGGACCAACTGCACTTCAGGAATCGGTAGAGGAAAAGGATCTTGGAGTTTTCATCACTAACGACTTAAAGCCTTCGAGACAGGTCACCAAAGCAGCAGCAAATGCCAACTCAATGCTGGGACTCGTCAAGAAAACCATGACCTGCTTAGATCCAGAAATGGTGCTTACTTTGTACAAAGCCCTAGTTAGGCCACGTCTGGAGTACTGTATCCAGGCATGGTCTCCATATACCAGAGGTGACATAAAAAGACTGGAACAAGTTCAGCGGAGAGCCACAAGACTAATCCCGGAACTGGCAGGGCTTCCATATGAACAGAGGCTAGCCAGGCTGGGTCTCACCACACTTGAAGAACGCAGGGTCAGGGGTGATATGATCGAGACCTTTAAAATCCTGAGGGGCTTTGACAAGGTTAGTGAAGATTTCCTGCAGTTAGCCCCCATTGGACGACACATGGAGACCAGAGGACACAATTTGAAGCTGATGAAGCCACGTCACAGGACCTCTAAGCGGAACAACTTCTTCAACTCAAGGATTATAAATAAATGGAACAGCCTCAACGAAAGTGTAATAAGTAATACGAGCATTAATATTTTTTAAAATAGATACGACCAGTTTGAGACTGAAAGAAAAATGAGAAGAGGAACCCCTTATGAGCTCTGACTCTCTTGCCTCTTTACTATCACTAAGGTAAGCAATCACTAAGGTAAGCAATAGAATACATTAAGTATCAATAAGGACTGTTTTTTACCTGTTATTGACCTATTTGTGTCGATAGATGTGTTGACGTTCGGTAGATATCCCCACCGCTGTACTCCCTCGGACCTATTTTAACCCTCTCACCACGGAAGGGCTCTTGAACGCCCATAAAAAAACATATAACAGGTACCCGGAAGGGCTCTTGAACGCCCAGTGGTTGAAAGCCTGTGAGCTTCGTGTGCGAGGCGTCGGTCCGATGCATGTAAACAACAGCCGGCTGGACCGACGCCCCGCATCTCCGGCCACAAGAAGGAGAGCGTCGCTTGTTCGTGTGTGCCTGTATGTTGTTGTTAAGTATCGAAAAGTAGTGTAAAGTGGCTGTTTTGGCCATAAAGTTATCTCCAATGAAATCATCATCACAACTCAACCAGTTGACTTAGAGAGCTCTACTTAATGCCATTCTACAGGTAAATAACACAGCTACGCTTGGGGATGCACGGGAATGCGGGAAGCAGTCAGATTAACAAATATACGGTAGCCTAGCCTAGACATTTTTCGGCCAAAACACCCGGGTTTCGAGGAATATATATATAATACATAGCCGGGGCTGGAGGGTTAACATGTTTTTAATTGACATTTAGGTAATTTTTGCTGATTATGAGTGGGTGGAAATTTGTTTTCTTTAAATCCATCATATCGGAAATGATTCACATATTATATAGAGACCAAATAACATACACTTTTAAATTTGTTCAATAGTTTTGCATTCTCAATAATGGTCATTACGGTACTTCTTCTCTACTTTCTGGTCTACTGAACCATAACAAAGGGAGGGGGGAGGGAGGGAGGGAGGCAGCGGACTGGTTGGTGGGCAGTAAATAAACGTTTGGCGGGCGCGTGGAAAAACTCGCGAATTATAAACTCAGCAAATGTCAACTGCGTTCACTGGATTCACTGTACAGTATACAGAAGGCTAATACTGTACCTTGCTTCCACAGGAAGCTCTCCAAAAGGGATGGCCATGGCAGAAACCACCTCCAGACTCTCCTGCCCAGACATGCCCCCACTGCCCACTCCACAGTTCTATTTCTACTATGTGGGTTAAAATCATTAGCACCAAAGAAGAAAACCCACCCAGACCAGTCCCTAACCTGGAGAGAACTTCCACCACTGGATTTTTACTTTATTCACACCCGTGGGGGCCCTGACTAGGATGTTCTGTTCTAAAGAAGGGAAATACTGGTCCACTGCATGACTATATCACCGAAACGGCAGGCGATGGTAGTCGGATCCCTACACTAAATATCATGTAATTTAAGAATAAATATAGTATAAACACAGAGTATCACAATAAAACACTGCATATAATCCTTAAATGTTATATTCTATACAGTTATATACAGAAAAGAAAATATAAATTATATCATTACAATATAGATTACGGTAGTATAAAATCATTGGTATTCTACCTTTCATTGATTGTTAATTTTTGGGTTCTTTCATGCAATCTTATTAACCACATTTTAAAAAATCCCCCCTGCAGCCTTTTAAGGACTTAAATTAACAGTGTGCAGTGGCAGTATCGTAACCAATGGAGTTAGAGGTTTTGCCATCTGTGTATAAAGTAAACGGTATTGGGAAAAGTGAACTTTCAACGCACCTCTGTGGCTTACCGTAACGTGGTTACAGTAAGCAAGTCGTACCCCGCCTTCTTGAGGTAACTTTGTTAGTACACCGTTCTAGTTTTAATTAATCCCCCTTTTAATTTAGTTATTTTTACCTGACGGTGGAACTAAAGGGGAGGGCGGGTGTATCGTTGTTCAGCGGTACACTTTGTTTTTAATTTAAGTCCTTTTTAAATATTATATCTTTTTGTATTGCCCACCTATTAATTTGTCCCTCCACCTGTACTGTACAGTTTTTGGTTCCAGTTGTGAGGTGTTTTTTTAGTTTGTTTTTGACAATCCGGCGCCCTGTTTTGGAGGTATCATGTCCAGGCCCCAAGTCCTCCTGGGTAACAACTGCGCTCGGTATGCTGCCAGCCAGGACCCCTGCGGGGGTGGAGGAAAAAGGAAAAAAAATGGCGGAAACGTCGTCCGGGTGAAGGACTGCGTGCTCCGGGTCTGTGCTTTCAATGCTAATGGCATCAATGATATTGGTAAGAGAGAATGTTTGATGCGAGAGCTTAAAGATGGAAGTGTGGATGTGTGTGGGGTGGGGGAGACACACCTGTTGGGTTCTGGAGTGTGGGATGGTGAGAGTGAGCATGAATTGTGGGGTGGGGAAGGATGGGTTGTCTGGTCTGGGTTGGATGCAGGGTATAAAGATAGTGTCAGGAAAGTACGATGAGGATGTGTGTGAAGGTATCTTCTTGATGCGGGAGGGAACAAGAACGAGAGGACACTCTAAGAAAATTTACAAAGAAAGAAATAGGCTTGAGAAGGCAAAGAACTCATTTTGTGATAGAGTGGTAAATGAGTGGAACGCACTGCCCCAGTATGTAGTCGATTCCGAAGCAATAAGGGAGTTTGAAAGTAATCTTGATAAAGCATGGGGAAGACAAGATTTGAAGTTTGATTATAAAAAAAAAATACAGAATAGTAAAAATGTTGCGTCTGCTACCGCCGCCGCCAACACCGTGAACGACCGCAGCAGTGCAAGTACTGGTACTGAGCTGGATACACAGGCATAGTTTGCCTTTTTCCAGAGGATCTACTGTAAGAAACTGTAAGAATAAACGTACGGTAAGAAAAAGGAAGGGGTAGCCGTAATTTTGTCAGACAGGTTGAAGAAGTGTATACACAAATTTGGATGCGTGGACTCGAGAATTGTGTGGTGTGAGTGTAAGAGCGGGATAGATAGATATACTTTTATGAGTATGTATTAGAGATGGAACAAATATAAATTTTCACTATTTGCGAATACGAATAAGATTTTTTGTTGTAAAATTCGCGAATACGAACAGCGAATATTTCAATTCTTATTTCATCCTTCAAGAACTGGTAATTATTTTTATGTCGCCAACAAATGTTAATTAAATTTCTATGTAATTAATTACCAGAAGTTAATGACGATGTGAATGTGTAATTTCTTAAATATCATATATGAACTGTATGAATTAATGTTTAATATATTGTAAGAGTTCAGCCATAGAAAATTGAATAATTAAAATTAAATCCATTCAATTTTCTGTTTCCAGTCCTCAGTCCCAATGTTGCCGCTTTTTTGGTACTAAAGTGCCAAATTTGGTACATTTGACTCTCTCAAGTACAATTTATACATTTTCCAATAAAATAGTCCATATCTGGTACTAAATACGAAATCAGTGAGGAAATATGATGGAATATATTTTAGTGACATGCGATTACATTGGATATGTCTGAAATGGCAATATTGCGACGGTTCAAATGTCCAGGTCCAGCACACGTTCGTTTACCGGGCAGTGATTCCACTTTAGAATAATTTGGTAGGCCTACTTTTCACTAGTTTGATCTGGCATTATTAAATACAGTAAAGTAGCAACACTGCTCAGTCCTCCTTCATTCCACTTTAACGGCCCCAACGCACATCTACACTGTTATTTATTCGTTGTGTTAACTTTAAAATTTAATATTTAATATTTTTGTATATATTCTATTGGTTTCGTGAACATATTTGCATATTTGCAAATAGCTATAAATGGAAATACGAATACGAATATTGAAAAACATAGCGAACATTCGGACATACGAATACGAAATTAATATTCGGTCCATCTCTAGTACTTATGTATGCACCGGTCAACCAAGAAACTGGGAAAGGTTTGGAAGAAAATAGAAAGTTTTGGAGTAAAGTCAACAAATGTATAAGAGAAAGGCAAGAGTGTACACAGGTAATTTTACTGGGTGACATGAATGGTAGAGTTGGAAATGAGGAGATAAAAGGTATAGTGGGTAAATATTTAGGGGTGTGCCCTGTGGAGGGTAGGAATATGAATTGGTGACTTTCTCCTTGAAGTATGTGCGGAGAGAGAAATATTTCTGGCCAACACGTTTTTTGAGCATCGTCACATACAGTACATAGATATACATGGCACAGAGGTGAAGGTGAGCAGGAACAGAAATCTCTAATTGACTATGCCATGATTGACTCTAAAAGGAAGAATTTTAGACTTGAAAAGTTGTACGAGGGATGCTGACGGGATCAGATCACTATACAGTACAGTGCTGACAAGTGAGAATAAGGAAGAAGTGGAAATATGAAAGGAGAGAGAGAAAATTGACAGTAGAGAGAATAAATGTGAGAACACTAACTGAAGAATGTAATGCAACAAAGTACAGGGACATGCTGAAAGAGACTGTAAAAGGCATGGACGATATGATAGATGTAGGAAATAATGTAGACTCAATATGGAAAGGTACAATAGACTACATGATTAAAGCAGCTGAAAAAGTATGTGGCAAGAAAACATTTAAAATTTGGAAAATTAAAGGTAATGCATGGTTTAACAAAGAGATAGAAGAAATGGTGAAAAAGAAGAAAGAGTTGCAAAAGAGTATGCTGCAAAAGAATATACCTAGAGAAACTAGAAATGCAAGGAAACAAGAATATAAGAACTTGAAACAAAGAGTGAAGAGGATACAAGACGCTAAAAGGAAGGCAGATGAGGAATATGGGAAGAAGATTAGAGAACAGTTTCTGAGTGACAAGAAAGCATACTATAGAGCTGTGAAAGAAGCCAGAGGGAAGAAGACCGAGAATGTATTAGGTGGTAGGATGAGGAACATGAATGGGGAGGTGGTGGAGGGTGATGGTGTGGTGAAGGTGTGGAAAGATAATTTTAGTAGTTTAGCTGTAAAGAGTAGGGGAAAGGCAAATATCTCATCCATGGGAATGGAGAGAGGTAGAATAAACAGAGTAGATGAAAGACAGATAAACAGAGATGAAGTAAAAGAAGCAATCAATAGACTTAAAATAGGTAAAGCTGCTAGAGTAGATAAAATCCCAGGTGAAATGCTGAGATATGGTGGAAAATAAGCTGTAGACATAATGCATAGGTTATGTAAATTAGCATGGGAAAAGGAAAGTGTACCAGAGGACTGGAGGTAAGAAGTGATAGTACCCTTGTACAAAGGGAAGGGTAGTAAAGAGGAGTGTAAGAGTTATAAGGGAATTAGCTTGCTTAGCATACCTGGAAAGGTATATGCAAGAGTAGTAACAGAGAGACTGCAGCAGATAACATGACAAAATAGGCGAGGAGCAGAGAGGTTTTAGAAAGGGCAGGGGATGCGTTGACCAGATAGCCTCAATGCAGGTAGAGAAGTTAAATACTTCTCTACCAACAAACGCATTGAGGCTATCTGGTCAAAGCAGCCCTTTCTAAAACCTCCCTGCTCCTCGCCTATTTTGTCATGTTATCTTCTGCAGTCTCTCTGTTACTACTCTTGCGTATACCTTTCCAGGTATGCTAAGCAAGCTAATTACCCTATAACTCTTACACTCCTCTTTACTACTAGAACAGAAAACTCTATGCAGCATTCATGGATCTGGAAAAAGCCTATGACAAAGTAGATTGGGAGGGTCTGTGAGATGTGTTAACAGTACTGTATATGGTGTGGGAGGAAAGTTGCTAATGGCAGTAAAATCTTTCTATAGGAATGCAATGGCAAATGTGAAGGTAGGAGATAAGTTTGAGAGCTTTGAGGTCAATGTAGGAGTAAGGCAGGGATGTGTCATGTCACCTTGGTTGTTCAATATATACATGGATGGAGTGATTAGAGAATGTAGGGTGGGATCAATGGGTATAGGAGCTAGGCTGGAAGCAAAGGGAAGAGAGTGGAAGATCTTAACATGCCTATATGAGGACGATGCAGTCCTGTTGGTGGAAAATGTGGAAGAACTTCAGAGAGTGGTCACAGACTTTGACAGGGTATGCAAAAAGAGAAAGTTAAAGGTCAATGTAGGGAAATGTAAGGTAATGGTGTTTGAGAGAAAAATGCATGAAACTATAGATTTTAATGCAAAATATAGAATTAAGAAAGAAAATAAGAAAAGTTGTAAAATAATAATGAGAAATGAAGTACTGGAAGAGGTTGAAAGTTTCAAGTGCTTGGGAGCTCTACTATGCAAATATGGTAAAATGGAGAGTGAGATAAAAGAGAGAAAATGCAAGGGAGAAAGGTAATTGGAGAAATTGATAGTGTTCTGGAAGGAAGAATGGTTAGTCAAGAAGTAAAAAAGTCACTGAGGAACAGTGTGCTGCTCCCAGTATGGTGGTAGTGAGCCATGGACAGCAAGTGACGAGGACCTCTCCAAACTGAGAGCTGTGGAGATGAGCTTTTTCAGAATGGCAGCTGGCGTGAATAGGCTAGATGGGCCAAGTAATAGGGAAGTGTATGCGTCCTTTGGAATGGAAGATTATGCCTTGGGTATTGAATGAGGAGTGGTTGAGTGGATAATGAGAAGTACTTTGAGGTGGTATGGTCATGTTCAGAGAATGGATAAATACAGAATGCCAAGAAAGATATATGGGAGTCAGGTGAGTGGAGCAGCTAGTAGTGGAAGGGGCATTGTGGCACGGGCAAAGGAAGCATGTCTTGACAAAGTAGCCTCGAGACGTTTCTATCATAGCCCATCCTTTAGCGGGGATTTCCCAGGGGGAAACAAGGCGTCAGAGATGATGATGATGATGATGAATTAACAATTTACAAATAAGCATGCCAATGCAACTAGCACATGGACCTATGGAGTACATATCTACTCAATTTGTAGCCCTTGGGAGCTTAACCCCTCAAGAGCTTGTGTGGGGTTAAACTGAAATATACAATATAAAAGGGGAGGTAAGAAGACAGTTAGGTACCAAATGTATCAGCGAAGAATGTGTACATGGCACTTGCTTTACTCAAATCATATTTGTCTGATCGAACTCAGTCAATGATGGTGGGTAGTGCCATATTCATCCAGTTCCTCTACACAGTGTGGTGTGCCTCAGGGTTCTGTATTGGGCCCTATTTTATTCTGTATACATAAGTAGTCTAGCATCTCTTCTTCATGCCCATGGAGTACCATATAATTTCTATGCTGGCGATGCACACCTTTATGTAAAGATAAATGATGTTGAAGACATTAACCCTCCAGCCCCGGCTACGCATTACATAAATATTCCCCGAATCCGGGGGTTTTGGCCGAAAAACGTATACGCTTAGGCTACCGTATCTTTGTTATTCTGACTGCTTCCGCATCCCCGCGCATCCCCAAGCGTAGATGTGTTTCGTACCTGTAGAATGGCGTTAAGTAGAGCTCTCTAAGTCAACTGGTTCAGTTGTGATGATGATTTCATTGGAGATAACTTTATGGCAAAAACAGCCACTTTACACTACTTTTCGATACTTAACAATAACATACAGGCACACACGAACAAGCGACGCAGTCCTTCTTGTGGCCGGAGATGCGGGGCGTCGGTCCAGCTGGCTGTTGTTTACATGCGTCGGACGTACGCCTCGCACACCAAGCTTACAGGCTTTAAGCTCATGGGTGTTTAAGAGGCCCTTCCGGGTAGCTCGGGTGTGTTTTTTATGGGTGTTTAAGAGCCCTTCCGGGTCTGGAGGGTTAAGGACAGAATGATAGTTTTGATGCATAGGACCATAAGAATCTTGGTGTGTATATTTACTCAAAACTAAGTTTTAAAAAGTAGATTGATTCAATAGTCCAAACTTGTAACTTCCACATTCGTAACCTGGATGCTATTAGAAAAAAATACTGGACAAACATGGTCCTTTGACACTGATTCACTCTCAAATATTGTCTTGTGTAGACTACGATAATTCTCTATGGCCTGATCTACCCACATATCATTATGAAAACTTCTGTACTGTAAGTAAAAAATGGTGCTGCTCTCTCTCCCCCCCCCCCCCCAGAACGTCAACTACATCTTACTTGACCGAATTACAATGGCTCCCAATCAAAGCTACAATTGAGTTTCAGCTTGGTCTTATGGTTTTCAAAACTGTTCATTCGGTGAGACTAAATACTAGGCTGAACTGTTGCTCTTACAGTGGGATTAACCTGGTACCTGTCCTAGAGCAGTGGTGATGATCTTTTAATATAGGAGTCGTCTACAGTTGCATATTGGTTGGCCTTTGTATTTAGAGTTTTCTATCACACTTCACCACGGTTGTATAGTTGGTTGCCTGAATGCATCAAGCAGTGCACATCTGTTGAATCCTTCAAGATGATATTAACACAATCACTGCGACACTTGTTATATGACAATTGCTTGGCCTGCACTGTACCATACAGATTTTTTTGGACTAAAAAGTGACCTTCATTCTTTGCCCATTTTCATGTATAACCGTATTTCAATTATATATCCCTGAAAGTAGAGGAATAGCCCTTTCTAAGGACACATGAATCATGTCTGTAAGACATGAAATGATGCTTATATATTAGCCCATTTATCAGTTTTCACTGGTTGCCGTGCAACGAGATTGCACAGGTGAGGGTAAATCGGTATAAATTAGCGAGTTTGAGCAGTTTTCACTATCTCCAAGTCTGTAAGGGAGCTGGAGATGTCTCTAACTTACACCAGTATTCGCCTCGACACGGCTGGCAATAGATGGGACGGACCCGCGCTGCTTAGACTCGCTTGCCTGCCTTCCAGGCCTTGTACTACGCATATTTTCGGCGATTGTCATATGACAATTGCCGCAGCGATGTCCGTATTTTTTACAAAGGAGCCCACAGTCATTGAGTTAAAAACTTTTGTTTCAAAGATATTATGATCTGGAAAATGGTGTAATGACTGATGATTATATAGTTTAAAAATCATAATTATTGTTGCAATAACTGTGTAAAGCTTGTTGTAAATATGTTAATATGGTTTTATTGACTTTTTTTGTTCGAGCACTTGCAAATTTGTATGACGAATGAGCGCTCTTTTAAGTAAGTAAAATTATTATCATAATTATTTATATTATTACAAGCAGGCTTGGTTGGTTTGGGCGTGTGGAAAGGATGGATGATCAGAATTAGGTGAGAGATACAAATTTGTGAATATGGTGGGAGCTCCATGAAGGGTGAGAGGGGTAAACCTAGAAAAGATGTGGATCATGTCATACATTCTTAAATTTCAAAACGTGACAAGTGAGAGCAGCCTCAGAAAAGGACTACCTGGAATGCACACTAAAGTAGAACACAAGAGTGAAATGATGCTTCCTGTGGATCCACCCCAGTCTTTAAGTAAAGCTCTACATTATATATTTACCCTCCCCATGACTCCACTATGCTTCCTTGGTAATTATTGAGCCTGACTGATGGCAGAATTTCCTTTGGGCCCCAATATTTAAAAGATAGAATATTATCTGTGAGTGCCATATGATGTCATAGTTCCCCCATGAGAATAGTGGGACATTGAATTCTGCGAAATATGTTAAAGATTAAATTCTGCAACATTGTTCGCTTAACACCTAGGACTTAGGATATTAATAAATTTCCATATTGAATAAAGGCAAAGGGACTAAGTGGTGAGTTACAAAATTTTATAAAACATGACGATACCTTATTTCTAAAAAGAACATTATCTTTCTTCAACATCAAATAATATGCATTAACATAACTGTTAAAGGTTAAAGAATATGGTAATTAGTCCCCCACCATCACTCCTCGTCTTAGTCTTTGGTTGTCTAATCTGTCCAGTTCAGTAGGGAACCAGCAGAGGCTTATTCTCAGTCAGGGCAATGATATACAGTTTTTTTGGAGGAAGAAAGGATTAGCATAGCATTTAGTTAGCCTATTGATACAGCATTCTATACAGCCACCACAAAAGCCTCCCCTATTAATACATTCCCCTCATGCTATAAAGGTGTGGTCGTGGCCCTACTGGTTTGATCTTGTTCTTGGCCGCAGTTGCTTCGTTGAGCGTATGACTGCTGCTGGAGGACATACAAGTTTCTCTGCCTTCCTCTCGTTGTACTGCTGCTTGCTCGCCGCTCTATCTATACGTCCTTGATCACTCCCTCGTGCCAACTTTTCCCTGTGGGACATCTTCATGTCAGACACCCGCTCAAAAGTCTTTTAAGCAAGATTGTTTGTGTGTGAATTGAAGAAACACTTCACATAGTGAAAAGTGCAACTGTGGAACAGAGAAACAGGAGTATGTAGGGTAGGTGTGGTGGACTGGTCATGCAGCACTGTACTGGTAATCCAACTGGTCCCAGGTTTCGAATTTCCCGATGTAATCACTGGGAAGATATTATTACGATGGAATTTGTTACTGTACCTAGTATCAGTGGATTAACCACCAAAGCCCCACCGAAACAACCAAAAAATACCCTCATTGTTCCCTGATTAAATAGAACTGTATGAAT